>PPHD01000010.1:180533-213802 GCA_002909625.1 Bambusicola thoracicus
AGAAAACCCTAACCTCTTATAAAAACTGATATTCAATTGATATTCAATCACATCACCACTCCCAAACGAGTTAACCACTAATCCAAATACAATTATACACTCTTACAGCTCTTTTAGTTGTAATCAGCTCTCAGATTTATAAACAGATTTTGAAGGGGAAAAAAAAAAACACAGCACAACAATTCCTCACAAAGCTTCGCCATTTCATTTTAATTCACGAAGACGGCTCCTTCTCACTATCTGAAAGACTACTGTATGCCACAGGCAAAATGGGATCCAGCTTTTTTGGAAAACAGCTTCAGGACAGACTTTCTAATCTAATAGCCCCAAAGCAGAACGCTACATGTAGGAAAAGCCATTCAACTGTTGGTTCGGAAAGCAGCGTGCAGATGTGTGAGCAAATACATCTGACATTCGTTAGCTGGCACAATACTTACTGCCTGCATTCCCTGTGTCCAGCAGTTCTTGAAATGCTACATCCACATCACTGAAATTAAGCTAGCAACACTCCTTCAAACTGAGAAACCAATGCAATAAACCAGCAGTAATCCACGTAATTCCGCAGCAGTGCCTGCCTAGCACCAACACACACCCCCATGAATATAAAAGACAGGAGGCGCTCAGCAGCAGTAAATTCATAGTAAGAGTTTCAGCAGAAAATACTATCCTTAAAAGCAAAATATACAAACCCTCTAATTTTACTATGAGGTTGTTTACTAATATTCTATGTAGATGTGAGAGATGTTAGCTGTGACTGGAAAAAAAAAAGTCAACATTAATCTTGCTACTTCTAAAATGGCTGTGTAAATCAGCCTGCTAAACTACAGCTGTAAAGCAAGGGTAAAGTTTGAAACTGACTTGTACAAAGGTCTGCAAGAAATCAAGCTTTCACAAATTACAGCTCTGCACACGATCCAGATTGCAACATGGACTTTGTAAAGATTTGAGGCCTTCAGAGTGACCTGTTTCTGAGTAAACAACAATATGAGGAAGTGTCCTAGCTGATACCGCTCTCCTCTTCAGGCAAGCACATATCAAAGGTGCATCATTGTTTAAAATGGCTCCAGTTCTTAAGGATGAAGATCCGTTCCCTGTCCTGCCTTGACCCAAAGGGAGGGACACACTGTCCTTCAAAACATCCTGTCAGGAAAGCAGTAACAAGCACTCAAATTTGGAGATCAGGATACTAAATGCAGTTTTACTAGTTACTTAGTTTTCAAAATCTGTATCTATAAAAATTGTTGCCCAAGAACATGGAAGCTTTCCTAAACTCGTATAGCCCACTTCAGAAATCCCAGTGAACACATCAGCTCCAAGAAACTAGAAGCAGTGAATTTGTTAAGCTCTGTAGGAGATGCTCTTGTGTGAAAGCTTTCATTTGCCATATCTGCTCTGTTCTGAAGTAACGTTTCCTGAAATTGGCTTACCAGAACAAAATATTTGTTATTTCTTACAATACAGAAAATTAGAATTTATCAGAATATAACCCAGGAGTGTTCACTAAGAAAACTACATTCATTTGCTTAGGAAAGATACGATGTCTGATGCTCTTATAGCTTTTTAAGGGTTTTGTTTGTTTCTAGGACCAGGCCCCAAACCTGCCTAGAGTTGACCACAACATAAGGAACAAGTAGGCTCATTTTCCCTGTTCCTGAGGGCTGGCACCAAATCCAGAGAGAACACGCTGCTCAGCAGGTCAGTAACAAAGCGCAGAGCTCCTAAGTGAGCTTTACCAGTTCCTACCCCAAAATAATATTACTGTTTTACTGGTCAAAATTCTATCTTCTCAAGTACACACTTGACAAAAAGACTTGCCCCAACTACTTGATTGCCTATGTTACACAGTTTTACTGCGCTTTTAATTTATTTTTAATTGTTAACCTTGATATTTAGTTACCATTTCTCCCCAAGATGGAGCACTAATCTCCATGTTTTTCCTCAAAGTTTATGCAAATGGACAGCATTGAGCAAACGTGCAACTGAACAATCATCTCTTAGGAAAACTTCTACTGAAAACCACATAAAAGCCTCATTCAGTGAGATTTGTTTTAGTGCTAAGCCCTTGAAAATGTTTACTTGAATGAGATGGTTGGATGAGCCTGCTCTTGTATTTAGCTCAATTATCGAGTGTCGGCAATCCCTTTGCATTTCTAGATAGCTGCATTTGAAACTGAGATGGGGAAGGAAAAAAGTTAGTAGGTGAGACCACAAACAGTCTATATTTTTTCCAGTCCAAGTTTTTTTAAAATGAATTTATTAAACTCTCTCTCTCTTTTCTCAAGTCAGACTAAAATAACAGCTATGAATTTTTGAGAGACAGATTATCATTTTATCAGATAACAAAGAACACTGTGGAAATGACAGCAAAACAGAGACAACTTACTAAGTCAAACTTGAGTTTGCTTATATTAAAGCCTAATTCAAACTGTGAAGTGCACTTCTATACTGTACTTTTCAGACGATGATGAAGCAAATCACATAATCTAGACTGAATAAATCAGATGCCAGTATTTATAGATCCCAGTTAAATTTCTCACAAAATATACACTCTTTAAAGAAAAGCAGGATTAAAGATCTGCTTTTCAGAAACTAAAATTACTACGTTTACAAATGCTACTGTCAATGGTGATAAAAGGTCAATATACAGAAAAGACTGATACATGAAGCATTCAGAAAATGCAGTTAAAGTACAAGCCCCTACATCACCTTTGTGCAAACACACAGCAACAGAAAAATCACCTCTTCAAAGAGTTGTTAGAACACTGTTTTGCTCTCATTACACTTAGGGTTCAGTTTAAACTGCACTCAGCAAGATCCAAGGGCAAAATTTAGGACCAATTATAGTTCTCAAAAACCTTCCATTCAATTTTTATCACCTTCTGGACTGCTGACCCACTTGCCATGGAATGCTACGGGGTTCACGCACAACACTGCTATAATTATTCCTATTTAAATGAAAAAAAAAAAAAAAAAAAAAAAAAACACAACAACAACCCATCTCTTAAGATCTAGTTAACTACACCATAACTTCAGCTCGTTCAGCAAAGCACCCAGCAGCCACTCCGCCGCACGTACTGGGGAGCTGACTGACTGCAATGCCTTCAATAATAAAATCAACCCTATTTCATTCCTGCTTGGATGTGGACATCTGGAATCAAGTACCTTTGTGAGTAGGAACCATCCAGCTGCAACTGTATAAATATTTTTCTTATCAATTCCTTGCCAAAAGCATCTCAAAATTCAAAGATCGATTTCACAGAAAAAAAAACAACCAACAAAATGAAGGTCACGCAGTCAGACTGCCTTCTGACATCCACGCACCCAAACTCTGCTTAAGTGAGAGGTATTCAAGGACCAACACAGTGTCTCAACTTGGATCAACTTCTCCAGATTGTCTCCTATGAACTTCCCGGGTGGAACTGACATCTCCTTAAATTGGCGCAACGATTATCGCCCATTTTATCATAAGAATTTCTGGCATCCACTTCAAATAACAATCCAGCAGACAGCACACATTCCACCTTGCATTACTAGGATTAAAACAGGAACCTCTTTCCATTCACACATTCCGCCAGACAAGGATTATCTAAGAAATCGCCAAACTGATTGCAATTGATTGCAGTATGATTTGTATAGACACTTAAGTGTATTTGTCAACAGAAAATGCTGCAGTATATTTAAGTCTTCAGAAGTCCAGATTTTAAATTAGCTTGAGAAGTGCCTTTAAATGTGGCTGTAAAACAGTGCCTTCAAATCTACGCAGTCCATGGAACATTATTTTAAGATCTAACACGATAATGGAGATATAATTGTTTTGTTAAAACTCCGGCAAGCCTTGCTTCTGCCTTCTCATATAAACCCACCACACCGCGCAACTTCACCCCCTAATTGAATACAAGTGGATGTTTAACACTGATGCATCATTAAAATCCACTCTCACCTGTAATAAATCTGCCAGGCAGCCATAAGTAAAAAGACATCCACAAAGCCCACAAAGGTGTTCTGGGTATAGATGAACACCTTCAAGTACTAGTGGCAGCGAGTTCACATTTCTTTTCGCCTAAACACTTAAGACAAGCTGTTTTTCTGGTACTGTTGTTTTGACTTAACTATGTTGATGAGTCTCCATTCCAGAGACTACCTAGAATTTAAGTTTCGGGATGTTTTTCCAGTCACGTAACACTGTTCCGTAAAGAACAAAGCAATGGAAAGACATCACACTCTCAGACTGCGATTAAGATGCACAACAAACCAGCAGGCACACCATACATTGGACTTCTTGAGCATCATTCATTGCTATTCCATTTTTTTCTCTAGAAGCTTGTGAACTATTAGCTGCTTCTCAGATCTGGTTCAGCAGTGATGCAATAGAACTTCTTCCTTCAAGCGTGGTCACAACACAATCTTACAATTTATGAAAACCTCCCAGAACTCACACAGACTTTTGTTATTATGAAAGTTAGACGTGAATATTAATCCAGGTCACCTTCTTCAAATCCTTCCATTGGCTTGCAATGTCTTTTATCAAACGCTTAATACAGTCACTTACGGGACGCTTTACATAAATACCAATATGTTACAGCTATTCTCTTATTCACAGACGATTTAGCCTTCTCTCAGTCTTCACACTTAAGTGCTTTGTCTTATCGTAATCAACTTCTCATGCAATTGTTAGCTAAAATATTTCTAAAGATGAGAATGGCAAGCCAAGACTTTGTGAACATCTGAACTCAAAAAGATGTGCTTAAACTAAAATGTAGAGTGGCAACAGTTCTGAAGTTCTGAAGACTTACACGCATCTGAAAAAGTACTTTATTTTCCCAGAAAAGTAACGTAAAAACTACACGAAGGTTGTGGCAGCAGGGCTGATTGTACAAAGATAGCAAAATCTACTGTGGGTTCAGCAACACAGAGCCAGACAGCAGCAACCCTGTAGACTTTTCAGCTTGCGAATCCGTACATAAGATGGGTACTGGGTACTTACACATTCCTTCATTTACTGAACTTTAGCATCATTTCATTTTAATAATTAAGAGCTGAGAAAATCATTTCCTTAACACTTCAAAATACCCTTAAATAAATGCTTTATTATCACATTCTTCTTTAGGATTTTGATAGTCCTCTACAAACAGCTTTGCAGATTTTTAGTCTAGTCACCATGTTTAAATGGCTCTACGTTGTCCAAGTCTGAGTACAAGCAGCCTGCCAACAGCAGGCAACGGTAAGAACAGTGGAATACAGGGATGACAGTGCTGGTATGCAGGCACCTGCTAGTAGATTTGCTTGCTGAGGCTTGATGAACATAAGCTTCCTGTCAAACCCATTCCTTCAGCCTGTCAAGGTCCTTCTGAATAGCAAGACAACCATCTGTTGTGCCAACCATTCCTCCAAATTTTGTATTATCTGCAAACTTGCTGAGGGTGCATTCTGTCCCATTGCTTAGATCATTACTAAGGATGTTCAACAGCCCATGCTCTACTAGGAACTCCTAGGGTAACACCAGTAGTCCCGGGCCTCTGGATGGATTTGGCAGCAACAGTTTTAACTCCCTGAGCATAGCAGCTCAGCCTGCTTGCAATCTACCTCACTACTTACCTAGCCTCTACTTCAGCAGTTTATCAACAAGGGCATTATGGCAGAAAATATCACAAGTCAGTGTTAAAATCAGAGCATTAGCTATTCTCTCCACAAGCACAACCTAGTCATTGCAAGGCTGGCCAAGCACAATTCCTCCTTCACAAACCCATGCAGACTACTCTTAATCACCTTCTAGACTTTTAATACATTTTGAAACTGTTTCCAGAGCACCTCCTTCCACCGTTTTCCCACGGATCACAGAACAGTTCACACTGGAAGGGGCCTCCAGAGATTGTCTGGTCCCACCACTCCTGCTAAAGCAAAGGGAGGCCAATCAGTCAGTAAGCCTCCAAACTCTCTCTTGAAAATAAAAACAACTCTCTCTTTCTTGGAAAGAAGACTAACGTTTGCTTTTTTCCAGACTTCAGAACTCTTAACCTATTGTCACGATGTTCCAAAGGTAGTCAAGAATAGCTGTCTAGTGTCATTGCAAACTCATTGCAAACCTATCTCAGCACTCTAGGTCCAGGTTCCATGGACTTGCATAATTTGTTCAAACAGTCCCTTACCTGATCCTTCTTCACCAAGGCTGTCTTCAGTGCTCTAGGCTTTCACACTAGCAGAGGCCTGAGATTCCTGAAGGCAAATCTTAACAGAAAAGACCAAGGCAAAAAGACAGCCCTACATTTCCCCTAGTCTTCCTTTGACAGCTGATAGACTTGTAGCAGCCCTTCTTGGTGCAGTGTGCTCCTTTCCAAACTCAACTTAGTGGGCACTGACTTTCCTAGCTCTTTCTCTGCATACCTGGACAGCATCTTGATACTTCCCTTATATCACTGCTGTCAGTCCTGAGAACAATAGAGTTTTATAGCACTGATTCAGAACTGAATAAAAGCAATTACTGACCCAGCATAATTTTAAATTCTGCTCCAGGAGTCCAGTAAAAATGACAATTCTGATGCTACTTCAGTGAGAAGAATGGCAAGCAAGGAGTTTGCATTCTACATGAGCCTTTTAAGTACTGAAACAAATGAACTGCTAGCATAAAATTATGAACTATAAAAGACTCCGCAACCCAATCTAGGAGGCGAAGACACCATCATTGGCACTCTGCTCTTCTTCCTCGATTATTAAACATTCAGTGGAACAAAGTTGGGACGTAATATGTTCACCCAACTGCTCTCCAAGAATGACTGCTGTATAACACACCTTTAAATCAAGTTCACCTCTGCGAAAACAGCACTCATTCTTCATTCCAGCTGTTAATTTCTACCTGTACCACTTCTATGTACTAGCAGCTGTGCCACTGGTGTGGCTGCACAGTGGAAATGAAAAGGAACACCATTCAGCTAAAAAGTAGCTCTGTGCTGGCTTAGTAAAAGGGTGATGAACAGAGAACTGCTTTTATCAGCAGCACTGCTAGCTCAAATGCATTTCAAAATCACTACCTAAGGCTCTTCCTTGTGTGATCTTAGAATATTTTGGAAAATAAACATGAAGTTAGACTGCCATGCATGCTTTAGAATACTTTCACATTAAGTAAATCTAGCCTTAAGTGCTTGTATGATCCTCTAGATATACACATACTTTTACTCTACTTCAGTGACCTCTTCTGATCCACAACTGACTGCTTGGTTTGAAGAGGATTATTTCACCTCACATTTCATCTAAATGGATGCCTCCAGGCACTAACATAATATAGTCTTACTATCTTGTGTACTAGTTTCTATTTTAAGTTAACTATTGCTTAGGGTTGCCTTCCTTATGTAGGTCACTCCAAAAGTAATGCCCCCTATTTGTTTCCATGGAAACTACAACAGATAGAGCACAATAACCCTATTTGATACTGCACCAGTGGAGGTGCCATCTGTCACACGGCAACAAAATGTAATGGAATATTTGTGGAAGCGTTCAACCTCTACTGCCATACCACCTACATCTGCCTTCAACGTACTGGGCCAACATAACAAAATACATGATATTTCTGGAGCAGCTCTTGTATGCCAAAGCACCAATGCACTTGGCTCTTCCAACCACACTATATACACCCATCACAAGAGGACAGGAAAAAAGTGGCAGAAGTACTTGCATTTTTTTTCTGAGGACATAATGCAGTATCTGCAAGAAGCTTAAGTCAGATTTGTAATTAGGACAGTGTGATAGAAACACAAAAGCAAGTCTTGCTCTAGCATCCCCAACCCCAGAAAGTGTCCCTTTATCATCTGCCCACGGATCTCTTGGCAGGGGGCGTCAGTATGACATTACTCAACATGAGTCACTCTTCCTTCCCTTCAATAACCTGCAGCAACACAACACAACGGTTACCTGAACATGGAGGTCCAAAGTTATTACCAACCACACCTTTTCCACATCACTACCACTCCTCCCAGGTGCACAAGCAGGAGGGGCAGCAAAATTCAGATTTAAAAAGAACAAAATCTGGGAAAGGATATTTCTTCCTGAAAACCTCCTTAATTGGTGCATTTAACCTTTTAAATGCAGTACAAAGCAAGGAAGCCTTAACCAACTGTTTAGAATTAGCTGCAAATTGTCTCTCTCCCCCTCTTAACCTTACAACACAAGACTCATGCTAATGATGGCTAAGTTTGCTCCTGCAGTCAAAAATAGAGAGCCTGATTGACAGCTGTGATACACACTGGAATGAACGTGATCAGACAGGGAGACAGCTGTCTCCTCAACAGCAGCACAACTTCCCTGTTTATAACTGTGATGAAAGTGAATTCTTACTTTCAGGAAACTGAAATGATGCATCCCCATGGTTACATATGTTGATATTTCAGAACACACAGCTCTTTGCATCTTAGCTACTGTCATCCAACCTATATCACTCACTATCAGCTCACAACTTACAGCCTGCCCCACATTTCTAGGGCACAGCATCATCACATCAGGAGGTGTAATGTTGGAACAAATAACACAAACAACTCACTAGGTCTGGACAGTATGCATTAAAGAGCTCTGATTGTAAAGAGCACATGACCAAACTACTAATATGCACATGGAGAAGCCAGCTTCTATGCCAGAGGGTAGTAAATGTTGCACTTACATTTAAAGGGTGCTAGGAGCAGTTTTAAGAACAACTTGTGACCCCTGATTCAGGATAAGGTCATTCAAACAAGGAGTTGTGAAAAAACAACAGCAGTGAGAGCTTCAGCAACACACAAGATAGCTGGTATCAATTGGTTGATATCTGTCAAGACAGTTAAAGATGAGAACATCTTTACAATTACAGAAAAGAACCTATTCCCAAGTTTTAGTCTCTTGAAATAAATTTTGAACCTCATAAGTAGGACAAAAATAATATCCAAATATATTTTAGCCATCCATCAGAATTTGTCAACTACATTTAGCTGCATTGTTTAAAGATGATAAAAGTAGTTGCGTTTTCAGCAAGCCTCTGACAAAGGCTGACAAAGTGCCACGTATCAGAAGCTAATTCTCAGGGTAGCAATCAGTGGCTATAGAACTCCACACTAGAAGCTTTCCTCTCTCAAGCTCACAAGTAGCCCATCTACACACGTGCACATGACTTTCAGTAATCAACACAACACGCATACTCCTCTGCTACAGCTCGCCCTCCTCCTGTAAGTAGGAACATGCTGTGCCAAACTGTTACTGCTCCCTTGGACAATCCTTTACCTGAGAGTAATGTGGTCTTTGTTAAAGGCACAAGGAATTTAAAGGCCAACAAAAACAGCAACAAAAAAGGCAAAGAAAAAAAAGAGAAAGAACAGTGCATCTTTAACTGGTTTCCTACAAATCAGCATCTCCCAAACACATATAACAAGCTAACCAAAAAAGCCTTTGAACAAAACTTTAATTAACTCTGTTCCAAAACAAGCAACCTTCTTGGCTCAACGCTCTAGGTAAAACTCTAACGTATTTACAATTATAATCAGTTCAGTGCAGTCCTCCCTATTTCCAACTTAAGTATTGCTATTTGTGTTTGACCGTAAACCACACTACAACTGAAACAGCCAGCATGCAGCTGTTCCATCTTCAATTTCCACAACCAGATGAATGAAAGTAGCATGCCAGATGAACAAAGGTTGGGAGTGGTACTCTCAGAAACAATTTAGTGATTTTTTGTGCCTGCTTGAGTGTGCCAATGAATACATTAAGTTATGTTTGAGCAAATATTTTTACCAGTAAAAATGCATCATATCTACACAATTTCTTTCAGCTCATATTCAAAATAGATACCAAAAACAAACGAGTAGAGAAGAAAAATGAGGTTCTACATAAATTAGTATCACTTAAAGTGAATGAAGAAATTTGCACCAATCCCATTTGTTATCATGCATTCAAAAAGCATAAACATTATGTGATACAACAAATGAAGATCCAGGTACTAACATGAAACCAAGAACATCTCAAGCCTACCTAATGACCAGTACACTCAAAACTGTGTTCATATCAACATCATTCTGATCAAGCATTTGAAAATCTGACTTGAAACACGACTATGGATCACAACACCCAGTATTTCCTATGGCTAAAGCAGGCAGAACACAGAAAGCAGATTCATTTGTACCACTAAATGCACGTTCCACACACATCCGAGGAAAAAGTGCTATTCACTAACAAGAAGCACTTTATTAAAAAGATTTTCAGAGAAGCTCTCTTCCTCCAGAAGCGAGCAGCACTCAGCAGTTAAGCAGATGCAGAGCTCTACTGGAGTTGCAGCAGTTCCTCAGTAAAACATCCATTTAGAAAAGGCTTCAGCACGGTGAAGTAGAATGCTTTTTTACCCGTGATCCACAGGACAGACACTGCCCATGAAACAGCTCCACCCAGTCCTGCTTGGACATCTAAGGCAACAGCATTTAGCTTAGAAAACTGCAAAGGCCGGATTAATCGGCATAAATGATCTTTTCCATGCTGTAATTCTATGAAATGGTTCGCATCTCTTTCCCAAAGAAAATCTCCACATCTGTTGTCAGATCTCACCCTACTTAATGGCCACTGCTAACAATTATCAGCAACAAAAATAAAATGTGCTGTATAGTTTCTTTATGCTCCATGGGTCTGGAGAACAATCAAAAGACCTTCAGTTTGGGGAATCCTTTTCCTGCTATTTATTCTTAACTTCAGTATTCCCAAAAACCAGAACTGAGCTCAATGGCTGATGGCTCTACCAATAGTTTCTTACTCGGTCTTGCAGGTATCCATCTATATGAGGAACAGAAGTACTCCCTTAATAAGAAATCTCTCTCCAGACTTAGAAATACCACAGGTCAGTCTTCCGGGTGAAAGTCAGTGACAGGCTCAACCCAGCTCTCCTGAGCACTGACAGGAAGCTGTGCCGGTCCAACTTCTCAGAGGGCTTACAGACATTGTGCTTTCAGAAGTAATTGGTACAACCAGAACAATGCTACTAAATGTTACGTGGAACATGAGTACTACAACTGGTATGCACAACAGGTCTTCGTCTGTTGAATACTGGAATTTTTTGCTAGCTTTCCTTGAGCATATGTTGGCTTTATTATTTTCACAGTTCGAAATGTCAAGACCAATATAAGCTCAGAAAGGAGAACATTGAAACAATCCCCCCAAAACAGTGATTGCAAATAAAAAGAAGGAACTACAACGCAAATACATGCATTTCACATTATGCTGGTTACCACTGAACAAGAAAAACTGGTTTGCCCGCATGGACAAAGGAAAGCAAGACATGCCCAAGGAAAGCTTCCCTTACCCAGCTTTACTGAAGTGAACAAAGCATTTAGTCCATTCTGTAAGAAAACTCAATGACTTCAAGTTCACTACAGCTTCTCCAAGTATGTAAAAGGCAGAAAATGGAAACAGTGGTTAGTCAGCATAGACTGTGACAGTGGATTAGATGGAAAAGCCATAATGCTAGTGTATCATTAAGCACATGAACTCAACGCAGCTAAAAGGGTTATGTGATAGCTGAGTATTTGAAACCCTTCGGCTACACCAATAGTTTTGGCAAGTAGCAGGAGCCAGCATGATGCAACACTTCTCCACTGGGGCTGAACTCCACTTAAGCATCACTGAACTTCCAAGTCAATCTCAGAAAACATTTATCAACCCCCACCCTCTTTTTTTTTTTTAATGCCTACCATGACTTAAGAAGGTATGTCTGAAGGCTGCCAGATGCCTTTCGTTATCAACTTACTAGCTGCTCTGTGTTTCACAAGTTTTGTAACTAGGGATAATAGCTCCAACTATAAAGACATTCATGGACAAGAATTTCCAGTGACTAAGAAAACAGTGATAGCCAGAAACCTTGCTCCATGGGGATGCATTCAACCCTTCTTCCCCTCTTTTTCCTAAGGAGTATCTAGTTTACTCATTTTGAAAGTAACTGCTTATGATTCAGTGCTGCTGTGCACACAGGTCTAAGAACTGCAGGATGTGTTACACAATGGTCTTCTGTCCTGTAAGACCACAGACAAAAAAAACAGACAAACAGCAACACGCATAAGGGAAGAACACCTCTTCTTGCTTCAGAGGGGAAATTTTCTGTTTTCTTCTAATGAGAATTAGACTCACTTTCTATTGTTAGCACTACATAAAACTTCCAGAGAATAAGAAAATATTACTGATTTTAAACTATTAGGCAATGAAAATTCAGTTGATTTATTTTGATTGTGGGGGTTTTTGTTTTCCCCCTCCATTTCTCAATTCTCAACCCAGAGATGCAACTTTTCAGCCTTGTGTTAAACTTCATAGGGAAGTGCCTTTAAAAACAAATTCATTCTTGTTTTATCAAAATGCTTGCTTAAACACTAATCCTAAACCACTTTAATATCTATTTAAAGGAGAACTTTACTTTTCACATACCTTTCAAAAAATAAATTAAAAGCAGCCCAAGATGAATCAAGCTTTTAAATTACTCTGTATGTTTACATACAAACAGAGTGAGAGGGGAAGAGCTACTATCTGTTTTAGAAACAACCACACACAAAATTCCAAAGCTGTTCACACAAGACCTCGTGTCTGCAGCACGCAGAGCAGCCCTCTTCCTCATTACTGGGGTTCTGAATACCACAACGCTAACAAGAATCCTTCAGCTCATGGCACACAACCATCTTTATTTTCAGGTACGGTGGTTCCACAGCAATAGGTTTGACAAGGACAATGTACATTAACAAAGTAAGGATTCCATTGTTCTTCCACAAAAACCTCATGCAACAGACTAAGATCTTTTAATAACACGGACTAAGTTCCTACTTGCTAAAAACAGAGCCTCATAGTGGTTTGCATTGCTATCACACACCTGTATTGATATAACTGGTTTACATACACATCTCTATAATTTTTTTAACATTTTCTTTTATGCTGGGTAATGGTTACAAAGGTCTGGGCAGTTCACTTCCTAGAGGCTGATTCCACAACTCAACTATATTCGTTCTCATTTAAATACGAAAACAGAGCTCTCTAATTCTGCCTATTTCTGTAGTCTGATTTTATGGTAACAATTTAGCTTTACGTCAAACCCAAACTGAAGTTACAGTTTCAGAGGTCGGCACGCGTACAGCATTTCTGTCTCCAAAATGCAGATGGAGGGAGACAAAAGCTCCCGAGTGGGAGGAAGCTACAGAGAAAGAGAGGAATGTACCAGCTTGCCAAAAATGTGCCACAGCCTCTACAATGCAATGTTAATAATTCTGGCTAATGCAAACGCAATAAAGGTCAGCACTTTATATCCAGAGTCAACCCCTTTTCCTATTCTGAGACAAAAAGCACTATAGATTACTTTCTCGTTTCTAAAGCATGAGTCACTTTACTATCCCTTCAAACCTAAGGGTGCCATCTGAGGTTTCTAACAACATTTTTCATAAACTGCTTTCAGATGTATGGAATGGAATATTCTTTAAAAGATCCTGTTTTGCTGTTTCTGGCCTCCTTACCAAAAGTTTGGACAGCACTTTGCACTAAATAGCAGTTAAGCGCAATAGGTTTTCCAGCTTCTTTGGAAAAAAATGAGCACATTTAAACATTCCAACGCAGTACTAAATTCCATCTTCCTAAGAACTACTTGAAGGGAAGTTAATCTAAACAACTTAAAATAGACTAACTTGAAACATAACCTATGCATTATTTCAAATAAATATACACCAGCTCGTGTTTGGTAGAGAGGAAAGAACAAGTCTTGACTCGCACAATTCAGTCAGATCCACAGTACAGAAACACTTGATTTTACATCCTGCTTTCTCTCCTGCACATTCTACCACATCAGAAAATGCAGTATTTTTAACAGGAACACTCCACAGATTTTCACGTTTGCTTCACATTTTGGAAGCTCATGCAACAGCCACAGAAGCTAATCAGAAAACTAAAGGAAGTACTCTGGAGCTCATTTATTAAGGTTTCTTACATTACTCATTCGAAAATGAAGCAGATCATATAGTAATCAATTCTTTCTTTCCTCTTTATTGAGGAGTCCCCTGACTGCCATAATACAAATATTTAACGAATAAATAATGAAGCGCAGTCCCACTATTTCTGTCACAAGCATCACCATAATCACAAGTTTCACAGAGTTACATAAAGGTATCTACCACTCATAACATCATCTGAAGTTATAGTGGGTTACACGTTTACTTGCGCACCCAACTAATTGGATTAGAGAGTAAACAGGAGCCCACTAGGGAAAGAGAAAGAAAGTACTTCTATTTGCGTGCAGCCCAGATTAGCCTTAGGCTTAACATTGCTTCTACCGTACTTACGCCTGGGACCAAGCAATTAAGGGCAAAATCTGCAAATATTAGCAACTGAGAAGCTCAGAGGTAATAAAGGTCTAGTTACGGCCACAGGTTCCTCCTAACAGCGATTTGACTTCAATATGCAGTATGGCAAACCAAAAGTAAGATCACGTATACGCAAGAAGGAACATCGATGCCTATCTCCATCACTGGGACTACCCTGGCTACTAGCTATGCCAAGAAGAGAGCTGAGCACAGGATGCTGCAAAAGACAGAAGGGATGTGTGACAGAAGAAGGGGCAGAGCTACCAGCAGCGCACTCACCTTCACATTTATTGCTGAAGCTTTGCCCAGAGTTCCAGCACTCATGTTCTAAAACAAGCTTTGTAACGTCACAATGCCATCCTGCCCAACCTTCCCCCTCAACATAAACACACATATTGAGTTCTTACACTCAGGACGACTGACTTCTGAAATACATAACAAAAAATTAAGCAACTCGCTCAATCTAAATTACAAAGACTTCAAATCTCTTTTCATCTTTTGCTTTTTTTCCTGCTAGATCAAGTAGCTGTTATTTGGTACTAGACTAAGATTTGCATTCTCCTAGCCACTGGAATAATTTGCCAGGGCACACAAGGAAAATCCAACTTTTGAAGTTTAGAAAAAAAAGTAAGGAAAACTCAATTAACAGCATAAAGTGTAGTTCAAATATAACACAGCTTTGTTGCTTTAGGTCTGCTTTGCATAAGCTTTTGTCACAGTCACTAAAAGAAACTGTAGTATCTAATGTCTAATTACAATGTCCTAGTAAAGGGTACACAATTAGACTTCCCTGGTTTAGTTTGAAATGCTGCCATAAGGAAAGAAAACAAGGAAAACGGATGCTCAACGCAGGCATTATCTAAACACTGAGCAGGTAAATGCAGAAGCAGGAAAAGATGTCTGCACCCCAGAAATTAGACTGGCTGCATCTCAGAGCTGCCACTCTCCTCCTTCCTAGTGGGGCTGTGGGGCAGACCCAGACTGAGATAACAAACCCCCAGTGCAGAAAGCCTCTTCGCCAAATCAGGTCACCATTCAGTGCAGTAAGCCCTTCTGTAAGCTAACACACCTTGTTTAACTTTTCTTCTCTCTAAGCAATTCTCAAGCATTTATCCTCGAGACAAACTCTCAGTCCTATGACTGACTGGCCAGGCTCTTTAAGGACATCTACGCAAACACGTGGACCTTCCAGATAAGCATACTTACCTTATGAGTGTCAGAGTCCTTATTCCAGGCAATGAGACAACTCCGAACCTTACCATCCTGATAAGAAATTTCATGAAGGCCAGCAGGTGAGCTGTGCTTCATGCAGGCAAAGGGCACCTGCACTCCAGCCTCAATCACAAACACCTGGGACTACAAGGGAGGCAGCAGCTGCATTTAATTTTAACTAATCAGTACTCTGGGTCCCACAAATGTTTTATTTAAACAGTTTTACCTGTGACTCAAACTCTGGACTAGGAGATACTTCACTGAAAGACTGAAAGACTGAGGGTTTTTCTTTGCTGCTTTTTTTTTTTTTTTTTAATAAAAAAAGCTTTTGAGTACACTGGAAGCAGATTAATTTAATCGGAAATGTGCTAAAGTACGTATTTCACACCAGATTGTTTTATAGAGCTATGGGAATGAATGCTAGGCTCCCCTGTTAAGATATTATTCCTTTCTAACTTTATCAGGATGAAGAAGAGACACCACAATGCAAAGTTTGTTTTGCTTTCTCCAAACATAGAAGAGAAAAAGAGTTACAGCAGCTGCAGTACCTAAGAGTGGATAACTCAGTCAACTCGGGACCCACTTTTATGCAGCCCACTGTTTGCAGACTGAATCAATACAAAGAACAGACTTCCATTACCTAGGACAAAGGCAGACTGAGCCATAGCAGCATTATCCCTTGCAACAAAGCCTGGGACCCACCCAAGCAGAGTCAGCTCAGAGCCACTGCCCTTAACACCAGGGAGCATCAGAACCAGAACCTCCTCAGCCAACCTTCCTCCTGCCCCAGGCCCAGCATAGCCCAGTGCTCAGCAGTGATGCAGAGCTACCCAGGACCCAGGGCTTGTGCTCCCTCTTGCTTCCCCACCTCCTGCAAAAAGCCCAATGAAAAGACTGCGCGAGCAGCTCACACAAAGCAGCATCTCTGTGACACACCCAGAGCTGCACGGCAGAGCGGTACCACAGCACAAACGTCTGCTCTGTGCAGAACCAGCTCTGGGTGGAAACTAATTCTGCATGGAGCGTGAGAGCAGCTGTGCTGCCTCCTCAGCCCAGCTGGGACCTGCAAGCATCGCTGGTTTGGAGGCACAGTAATAAGCACCAGCTAATAGACCTTGCAGGGTGAGAGTTGACTTTGCATCTATTGCTCAGCAACCCAGAGAAAATCCCCAAGGAAAAGTATTGACTACATTTAGGCATTACAAAGGGTCAGAAGAAAAAAAAAAGAAAAAACGGCACAAAACAATAAAGAGAGAGAAATTTGTTTTAAAAGCAAATTTGGACCCTATGCTAAGAGCTGGCTATCTTTGTACAGCCAACAGGCTTCCGAGTACAGTAACCATAGCTTAACAAACCAGGACTGAACTAACTCAACTGAAGTCGATTTACTTTTCCCCCAGAAAGCGCAGTGGACAACCTACGGTCTGCAAGCTCAGACTTTCACTCCACTGCATCACAAATAAGTTAGCACTCCTGGCAGAGTGAAGAAAACCTGGATTTTTACACCTTGTCAGTGCAGACAAAATCTATTCCACTTGGAACTCCGTGTTTCACCATAACGACGGTGTGCTAATGCAAAGCATTGACAAGGGTTAACTGCAACACTGCCAATGCCAGGAACTGTCTCTGCACACCTACATAAACTCCTGGGGGACGAATGTTAAATGATGAAAGTTTGTCTTCATTTGCCCATTTTGTGACTGTACTAGCACCAATTTTTCTAGTTTTTCTACTATCAGTAGTTTTTCTACTAGGTAGACTTTACTAACAAAATTTAACATTGCATCAGTAACCATAAACCACATTTCACAATTTCCTTTATACTTTGGCAATTCTTTCCCCTGTTATTGTTTGTTATTAGAAATTATCTTTGAAAGACCTGAACCACTATGCAGAGTTTCAAAGCAACTGACATCTGCCTTCCTTAAGATAATTAAGACAGAAAAACAGTAGAGATTGCTTTAGTACAGAGTTTTAAGTGAACACCTGTACAGAACCGGACCTCGGTGCTTGTTGTGTTATTAGTAATTACCAGACCTTGTCTCAGTTCTTCATTTGAATACACACTGTAAAGAACACCTACTTTAACAAAGAAAAGGAAACCTGAGAGAAATTTAGCCTTTTCTGATCTTGACATTGAAATTACCTTCACATTTAGAAGCGCAATAGAAAACGAATAAATACAGAAGTTTCTCACTTTACTGGTGAAATACACCTAAGCTACTTTCCAAATCGTGAATTTGCGAAGATCACACTGCCTGCACAACCAGTTGCTCTAACAGCAGGGAGACCCTCCTTTGCAAGTCTACAGGACTTCTAGACTCAAATTTTACTGGCAACCCCCCCTTGTGAAGAATTGCTTATACCAAAAGTGCTAGATGCAAAGACAGCAAACACCAAACTGCTTCAGTATTTGCATATTATCCAATTACCGGACACAGCTATTCTTTCCACTATTGCTAGTATTTTTTATTTCAAGTTCTTTTATGTCACTAAAAGCCGTACAAGGAATAATGGAGATGTTGATGACAAAGCACACCTAGAGAAACCGACTTCATGTTTGTTTGGTAGTACTATTAAGACACAATCTCTAAAATCATATTACTCAAAGAAGAAAGCCCTCTTCCTGAAAGCTCTTGATGTCATTTACTAGTAGGCTAGCTCTCGAGGCTGCTAATAAATACATTCTCTTGAGAGCACCAGCTTGCATTCATTCTCTCAGTCAGAAGTGAAAAATAACCACCACACACCTTTTAAGCGTTTTAGATTGGCACTTGTGGTTAACACTGCCACAGTCCCAGAAGAGCTGAGGCTCAGGAGAGAAGCTGGAAATGGCCAATCTTCCATCTCTGCTACTACCAGCTGACCCGAGGTTCTCCTAGCAACTGCACGGAAATTGCCTTTGGAGGAAGGGTTGCTATAGACAAGGCTGCACAATTTAAGTTCTGCGAGTTGAAAAGCACTACCCATTTTCAGTCATCATTACTAAGCAGCTCTCCCCGTATCCAAGTCACACCGTCTGGTTCATCCTCACTCTCAGCAAAGCTGTAGTAACAGGGGATTTCTGGGTGTTAAAGTCTATAGAATTTGTTTTAAAATACAATTGTTAGATTAACTGTGAATGCTGCTAAATTTACAAGACTAAGCAGCTTCAGTCAGTGTGACAGAACTAACTGCAAGATGAAGTTACAGACTTGCGACTTACCCTAACTGTGAGATCCTTCCCTCACTTCTGTATCCGGAACTGATTTCAAAAGCATTAAGGCAGACCTTATGACTCCAGCATCCATAAAGAAAAAAAAACACATAAGCTATGCAAGTTACTTCTATTTAAACAGATAGTCCTCGCTGCCTACTTGTAACATCTAATTACTTAATTCCTTGTATTTTTTTTCCTCCTTGAGGTGTCTTTCAGACACACCTTTCACCTTGAAGAAAGAATGTGCTTTTTAACACCTGAAAATTAATAAAGATCAAACTGAAAGTAAGATCGTGGGAGGAAGAAAAAGGTTGTCTTATATGTGCCTGCTCCAGGATCATTGCTTAAGTATGCTTAGGCCCTAAGAGCCACAAGGTAAAATATACCTTCAACAGAAGCGTGTTTCAAGTAATGCATTCCTTCACTCCTACTGCTGATACTTCCTCAGTGCAGACATTATTTCTGTGCTAATAAAATAAACCATTTCAACAAAAACCAACTGTGCGCTGAGACAGCGCAGTCCTCCAGTGCTTTTGCAGGAAGATCTTCACCTGCACAATCTAATCTGAGGCACTCACAGCCTTTGAGTTACCAATCACCCTGAAACCAGCACCTGAGCTTCAACCTACAACAGCAGCAAGCCCTTCCGAAAGCACCTGTGGGATAAGAATTGGCAGCCATTTCCAGGTAGAAGCTTTCTCTTCAGGTTTATTTGTTTTTAGCGAGCTTTTCCAATGAGGAAACAAGGACGAAAAGTCGTTTCATCTGCTCAGTATTAAAGCCTGGCTTTCCAGAATAAGAACTTCCCTTTCAAGTTTTTCAGAAGTTCCTAATTCTTAAGTTTCCCGTTTGAAGAATAATGGCAACTTGGGTTTGACAAGGGGAAAATGGATTTTATTCATGCTCAAGTTTTATGAAACGAGTAGCAAAACACACCTTTCAAAGTCAACTTCAAGAAGGCAGACTTCATCCAAACTATTTCAGAATCAATCAGAAATGGCCCTCCAAAAGCCTTCAGTGTTTCTGCTAATATACATTCTCACTTTGAAGACTCTCAGTCTTTTTCCTAGTTTAATTTCTATTAGCAACTTCACTTTGAAACAAACCTGTTCACATTCCTAAAGAACAGCTTGTTCTGAGAAGGAGCAGCAAAACAAATTGTGACGTTAGAATCTGAAGTAACTGCTATCAGAGCTAAACAAATTGGAAAACTAGCTGGACCGAAGGCAGCTCACAGAAGGCAATTCATTCTCACTACAGTTTAAGAAAATTAGAGGAGTTACATAAGTAATCATTGCAGGGGGGAGGATGTCACAGCAAATAACCTGGATTACCAATCGCACTCATTACTGTAACACCTCCTTTGTATCAAAGAGTGCTCAAAGGCATCCATTATTTATCGTCGTCCTCAGGCTCAGACTTTTCTGCAGCTACGCCAAGGTTTATCTGCAGGGCTGTCTGAACAGCAGTCTCACACCTCACTGCAAGGCAGCTCGCCCCAGCACCTACCAGGAGTGCCCCAGTGCCCGTTCTCAATCTATTTTGCAAAGATGAGGGCATCAAGCCACATTTAAAATAAAATAAAATAAAATAAATCAGTTTCACAAAACAATGCAAGAGCTACTTGCCAAATTCAGAAAGAGCTTTGATCTTTGTTTCCAGCAAAACGGGGATGGGATAAGGCATTCTGCTTTGCTTGGGATTGATACAGCCTCTGATATATACAGACTCAAAAGCTATTAGAAAAACAGGTAGAGTTTCGGTAGTAACACCAGAACATCCACTTTTGAAGACGTCGTTGTACAAATAACCCTCATTACTTCTGGCACAAAGAAATATTTATCCAACACGTAGAATGTAGTGGATCTCCTTTACAGTATTGACATACAGAAAAACTGACAAATAAATACAGAAATACAGAAAAACTTTACTAGGCAAAGAAGAACCAATTCACAGCTGTGCCACAGCAAATCAACTGCACCCTTGGTGCCATGCGCCAGACCAAAGGGGCAGGGAGAAAAGTATAGGCTACATTCTCAAAATCTATCATTGTTTCTGCAACTCAAGCTCAAATAACGTCCTATCAGTAAGTTATGAGTACTAACAAACTTAGAGGCTCTTAAAGCATAGAGCAAGAATAAATGGCAGTGTTTAAATAGCAAGAGCATGTGGACTTTTTAATGGCATATATAGTAGCCATCTGACGAGGTGCACAAGGAAACTGAACCTACAACAGTTTGGGCAAAACCAGGCCTATAATAAAAAACAAAGTGTACATTACCCAATTAATATTTTTCCACATCAGCCACCCTCGTAAAGCTAAACAAACTGAGAAACCATGTATTTTCAGCTCTGCTGTTTGCTGCCTATTTGGAAAGTCAGCTCAATCACCACTCTTTAAAGAAAACAAGTGCCAGCTAAGAGTGGGAAAATTCCATGCAGACGTTAAGGATGAAGTGCTGAAGTATAGTTGAGTAAACACGGTAGCCATCTTCACTGGGAAAACAGTCAAAGCCCACTTAATATTCAGCTTCTTCTGCTAAGTCACAGGTATAATGCAGGTTTACTCGGAAATAACTTTTAAAAGCAATGATTCAGCTTGGCATTTGGCAGCACGGAGCATTACAGAAAGTTGGCGGGAGCAGACTGAAATTAAACACTTCCTCCTTCCCAAATAAGAGTTTCTGAATCTATAATCATACTGCATTGCTTTCGTGACTAAAATTCTTCAGCTCTTCCACAAATACAAAGGTGTTTACCTCATAATAACTGGTCTATGCAATGTATTTTTAAACAGAATTGAGTTCGGCTGTACTTCAGGTCTCCTTGCGCAGGTTGGTTCAAGTTCATTTTGTCAGGAATTCTGTACGCCGAGCAGAGCTGCCCTGGGGACTCAGGCCTGACAACACTCCCAGTCTCAGCATGGCATCTGGCACTGCTACAGCCTTTTGCCAGAAAGGTACGTAGGGCTCACCATGAAAAGGTACTGACTTGATGCCTTAGAAGCACAAAAAACACTGAGTTGCTTGAATACAACAGACAGACAACCTGAGCAGTTTTCCACCTTTAAGAAGTAAAACACGGGATTTTACAGATTTAACCGAGTCGTTATTGCAAGTAGCTGCACAATACCTCAGGGTTTGAAGCACAGAAATACAAAATCTATCAGATCTGATTCAATCTTTCTGAAAACAGGAGCTGATTAAAAAAAAATAATTCAAACACTCATACATATAAAGCATTTGTTTCCATTACAGCATCTCAAAAATCAATGCTCACTGAGCTCAGCATTTTAAGAACCAGTTCCTGAAATAAATGAAGTTTCCCAGGCACACAGACAAAAGGCTCTTCCATCTCTTCAGAAGCACAGGGAATGACAGACAGCAGTGAGGGGAGATGAAAACAGACATTAAGGACCTGCAAGCAATAACTCCCTTCCTCTCATGGCCCAGGTTTGCCACTGCTAGAGGTTTTGTGTAACACAAGTTCTCTAAGCTGCTTGTTTCCACGCAAGCCCCAAACTTGCTGGCTTTAGCCATGGCTGAACAGCTGTGGCATGAGGCGTATTTCCTCAGTGCTGGTAGCTGCCCACCACCACCCTCCCGACATCCCTGCGACTAAGGAAGCCACATTCAAAACCAAAAACCCATACACCAAGGAACAGAGTTGTAACCATACATTAAAAAGACCCCAAAAAAGCCCCTACCCACTCCTCAAGACAGTCCCCGATACCACCACCTTCCTCTCCTCCATCAGAAGGGTGCCCTACTCGAAGGCCACATTTGCCCTCTCCTACCTCTGAAGTCCAGCGAATTCTGTACTATTTTCTGCAATGAGGAACATCCTCAAAATGACACAAAGCACTTCCTCCTCATGAAAAACTGAAATACAATCTGTTTCCACAGGCAATCCCTTCCTTGCTTGCTGCTTTGCACAACTTCCCCCCCCAGAACACAAACAACCTTCTCACTCTCCTACCAACCCCAAAAGCAGCAGCATGCCAACTCCACATAGGAACAAGAGCCAGCTTCAACCACCATCTGCAAGCGACCTTCTTGATTCAGCTCAGCACACCAGCACAGAAGATTTGCTCTTTTCCTGGTTTAGTTTCCTGATGATTGAATGAATGGTTACGGTTTACCAAGGAGTCAAACACTGTGCAGAAGCACACGATCAGCACAGAGATCTCCTCCTTCGGTGGTGGCAGATAGGCTGAAAATAATATGAGCTAACCAGGGCCACCCTTAGACATCGTCAGTGGCATCATTGCCAGGATAAGATGTTTTTGTTCGCCAACTGAATTTGGTGGGGAAATTCAATTTTGAGCTTAGAGCTCACATCCTGAGCTGTTCCCGTGAATGTCATACCACCATCTTGTGTAGAGGCTCCCACGCCACCTCCTTCTGTGGTATTTTTTGAAAGAACAACCTGTAAACCACAGAAAGGTTATAAACTTCAAATGAGGTTTGCAACCCTAAGTCCCAAGGATTATGAGCATCTTGCAGCTTAGCACGGCACCTTAACCATAGAAATTAAGGTTGGAAGAACTGTCTCTATTTTATTTGCTACACTGAGCAGTAAATACGCTTTTCAATGACATTCTTGCACGCATAACTTTCCATTATGTATCAAAACAAACAAAAAAACCCAACAAAGCGTGACTCTCAACTCTGAGTCTGGCATGCTAGGAGCCTAACTGTTAATGTTGGAAGCGTTCATGATTTTCTCCACAATTTTTCACAACATTCACATTCTTCTTGAACATTCTTCACAAAAACTCAGTACTGAATCAGAGCTACACCTTGGATTGATTTAACTGATCAAACAAAATTGTTCGGGCTGCTGCTGTTCTGCCCCTCCTGCTGCTTAACTTATATTTTAGATATCAAGACGTTCTACTAGTCACAGTTGAAGAAAAGTGCTGCTACCTGCTTAAAAGCCAAATAGAATGACTACAGAATGAAGGAGAATTTCAAGCACGTTAGAAGGAAATACTGTGACACCTTTCAGATAAACAGTAAATGATATTTCGGTTCCAAGAAAGATGAGTCATAAGAAAATTTACATGCATGTGAAGAGCTTCCTTAACTTTGCTCTGGACAAGACTGAGCATAAAGAACCATGTCACTGTCTAATCAGTAACTGAACACATTTTCCAACTATCTGACCTTAAACGATCCCAACTCCATCACAGAGTAACAACTGTAAGAAAGCAACATATATTAGGGACACTTCTCTTGGTTAAATCTTTTGCAGATGTTAGCGGATCTCGTAAGGGTGGTGAGGGGACACGAGTTCCTATCTTTAGAAAGGTGGAACAGTTTACAAATTGTATGGGGGAAAAAAAGAATTAAGGATTCGGGTGTTCCTGGATTCATTTCCAAACTTAAAACAGCAGATAATTAGATGTTCAACCACAGAACTAGAAAATACCTAATTTAACAAAGTAACATCGTTTGCTTTAGCACCTAAGCATGAATGAGATTAATGCCAGTACTCCATACCAGAATTACTAGTAGAACATTACATCCTTAAAAAAAACTAAAAAAAAACCAGAAGCATACACAACCAACTAGACTCTGTTGAACAATACTCCTCAGCAGCACCTGATAGAGACTATTACATGTTTGCAAAGGAAGAAAACCCCTAACGTGGTACTCTGTGGGAAAAAAACAAACAAACATGCCAAAGAAAACCAACCACCATCCTTGCTACCTTCCTGCAATAATAATTGTCTTCAGTCTTTCTGATGTGCCTATAAGGAGTGGAGATCTAAGACCAGGATTCAACAAACTGCTTCACTTATGCTTTCAGAAGCTATAAAGTGCTGAGTGGAAGCGCAAGTCAGAGTTCCATGAAACAGCTGCCTGGAGAAGCAATTCCCAGCATACTTCATACTGGCACCATTCCCCACTTTCTGTAAACAGTATGTCCCAAGAATTACACCTGTAGCTTTAGGACAGTATTGCTGCAGGTCCTGCCAGACATACCTACCTTTCAAACACTGCACCACATGGTAAACCAAAGAATATCCAGTGCAAAAAAAAACCAACAAACTATAGCTTTGCGATATTCCAAAATGTAACCAAGTGTATCCGAAGACAAGCCCTGGAAGATGGCAGTAATGTCAATCAGAATTTCCAAGCACAGGTGTAAAATAGCTGCAGCTGCTAACACAAAACAGCAGTCCTCAGGATGTGGGGGTGATATGACGTAAGGCTGGCAGATGCCAATCCCTTCCCACTGAAGAAACTGGGACAGCAATTCACAGCAGATTGATCTAGTATCTCTTTGCACAGAACCAGACCGGATGTAATGCTCTCTCAGATAGATGAGTAAACAAATCATTAGTTATTTCACAAAGCTAAAAGGCACACAGTTGCAACTAATCAGTTTTTATCCATATGATAGTCTTACAGCGAGCGATGTGCATTAGGAAAGCTGAAAGACCATCACTGAAAGGAGAAAGGAAGCTTATAAAGAATTTACCCAAACCAAACACCAAAGCAGTAAACTGAGTAACAAGCAATCATTTATGTAAAAGCCACATTAAGGAGATTGGAATAAGCATGTTTGTACATTTCCAGATATAACTGGAGCCAGAGGCAATCGTGTATGTGAGGGAAACAAAAAAACCAACCAACCCCATCGCCTAGCTCCTTTAAGGAATGTGCTTTTTACTCACTGTCAGAGATCTAAAGGTAGGAAGATCTCAAGACTACGTTTTTAATTCCCCGCTATAGTAACATTATCATTAGCAAGGTATAACTGTATCATCACAATCACCAATTATCTTATCATTTGCCTATATTCTGTCTACTCCAACCGGTTCCATTTCCCATGTGATCTAATGCCGTAAAAGAAAAAAGACATTCATGCAATTACTACTATTCGCTTGTGGGTAGAGGGCTGTGCAACCTTTACTTGTGGAAATGCTTACTTCTCAAGCTATTACGCAAGTCAATTGATCGTGATACACTGTAGCGGGAACCAAGAGTGAAGCCATGAACAGAACCCTGCTAGTTCAGATAACATCTTGCTAGTTACTAGTAACAGGTATGATAAGGGTGTAGTCATGCGCACTACAGTAATTTCATGAGATGTATTCTCATCAATGAAACCTATGTCCTGCGGCAAGACAACCAGTAGTTGGTTGCCCACAAGAAAAGAGCTACAGACTCCTCTACTGTAGAGGCAGGCAGCCTTCATTACCTGTACCAAGTTATCAGTGGCCTCTCTCCTATGCGGGCATCACTTATGCATTTGGAAGAAACGCCAAGGGAAGAGCTCCTGAATGCACAATCTTCACTTCGGGTGGACCCTGGTGAAGGTGAGGCAGGCAGGACCACTTCCAGAAGGAGGCAGCTCACAGCCCCACGGGCAGCACGCACCGGATCCGTGTCACTTCCTTTTAACAACAGCACAGCCCCTCCGCGCTGTCTCCCCCACCCACAGCTCCAGCACTACTGCTTGCAGAAGTGGAAACAGGGAACTGATCCTGTTGAAAACAAACCTGGAAAGAAAGAAAAAATAAGCCATTTTTTATTAAGCTGAGTTTCTACAAATTCACACACATAAAGGAACAGCCTTAATGTGGGCCCTTACTAATTACTCTGGGCCTTACCTGAAAAGCAGAGTGAGAACTAACCACCAAACAAAAAAAATGATGTGGAAAGCAAACCAGGCCAAAGCAACAGAGACACATTCGGACCGGAACAGTCTCAAGAAAGGATCCCAAGGACCGATTTGAGTTATGCTTTGAAGTAGAATTCCAGCTGGGCAAGCAGCTTAGCCATCAGCAAGAGAGACCAGAGTTCAGCCACAGCCCAGCATCTCGGACAATTCCAGCACACACCACAGTGCCTAAGTGTCCTAACTCTGCAGCTAAGTGGGTTTTTTTTTTTTTTGTGAATCATAAGAGATGAAAGGGTGATAAACTGTCCAATCAGCCAAATTCCTGCAGATCAGACACAACATCCAACAGGAGAAGGCAAGCTGTTTTGTGGAAAATCTTTTTCCTACTAAGTGAACACACTGGTTCCTAGCAAAGAACTGCAGTTCATTATTAGGAAATTAAGGCAGGAAATTGAGGAATAAAGAAATTAAGACTGACTCAGATTTTTTGCCCTGGATTTCATTAAAAAAAAAACCCCACATTGTTTTGATCAACTTATTTGTCATCCTTAGCAGCCGTGTGACAGGGGTAACGCTGCCCAGCACCTCACAGCATTCGGTGTATATGTATGCTCAGCACCGCCTGCCTCAAACAGAAGGAGGGAAGAAGTAAATCGACAGCATTAAAACACCAATTTCACAACCGCTAAATTGCGATGTGCCACAGCCAAATTGTTTTTCACTTGAATGAGAAATAATGTTTACTCTATAAGATGTGCGGAAATGGGTCCTCAGCTAAAAGTCAACAAATAGTGTATTTCCAGCTTGCGCCCGGGCAAAATACCATAGGCCGTCTGGGTGCTCAAACTACATTGGGAACAACCTCCTGTACGCAAAGCAAATGAAGACCAAAGCAAGGATGACACAGAGAAAAACTGATCTCATCCCAAATTAAAGCTGAAGAGTTATGTCAGAAATGTGAGGTAACCAACACGAAATCGCATCACACTCGTGCCAGCAGCTAATGGAGATCTTGCGTTCAAGCAAGAGTTAGCATTTCTGAGGCACAAACTCTGTACCTGGAAGGAGGAAAACCATCAGGCAATATTATGCACACACCTCTCTAAAGAGACACGTCCCACCGCACCGCGCAGCAAATAAATACCCATTTCGGCTGTTCAAGTCGCAGCTAAAACAATCTCACAAGCCTTTCCTTTATGCCTTTGAGCAGCCACCAACTTTCACATTGCAGCACTAAGGAAAAGAAGAATCAGGGTGACATTATTCGGAAGGCTCCTGGGCTTTGAGAACTTCTTATGAAAACCAAAGTCATGAAGCATTCGGGCCGGGAAAAGGGCCAAGGGAAGTCCTACAAGTCCTCAATGTGCCACTGCTCCTGGGGATGGCGCAGCAATGACCAAACACAGAGCCCGTCCCGCTCCTCCCAACCTGGTAGAGAAGCCCCCAGGCCATCCCAGAATTTACTGAAACAAATCAAAGCCTAAAGAGAAAATGGATCCTGCATAACCCTATTGCAGACATGTAAACACAATGATAAGCAGTCCAGATTTCACAGTAACGCGAGGCCTTTATCCAAAGGGCATCCAGAGAGTTTTACACAGCACTCAGACTGCCTTCGATGTGCTGACTGCATATATTAAATCCAAAACACAGCTTAAATGTACACGTAATCAAATATGAAAAGGCTGTTACAATGACAAGCACTTTACAGAAGGATATGGATTAATACCTGGACAAAGAGATAGAGGCTGATTAAGTTGCAGCCCTTCGCCTGTCTGCACGAGGCTGACTTTCAGCTGGGCTGCCCCGCTGCACAGACCTAGCGGCCTTTTTACAGGCTTTCTTTACATAGGAAAACCCATGCATGATGCACAGTTGAAAGGCATCTGGAACAAAGTGCCCCTCCATCCCCCCAGCCCAGCACAAAATAATAACAAGAAAATATAAACAGCCAGTCATCCCAATTTGTAAATAAAGGCTACGCGTACAGGTATCATGACACCTTCACAGCCACTCCATGTAAATCTAGTTGCCAAAAGCACGCAGTGTAAGAGCTGTTCTCACATTGATACGGCAACCCATGCAGAAACACCAGCATTTAGAGGCACAAGTAAACCTGAACATTTAATATTCATTAGCTTCTGATAACGTTCAAGGACTGTTAATAGAAGACACTGAACAATCAGATCTAACCATTAACGAGACTACTGATAATTCACCACTGGGCAGCGGAAAGATCACACAAAGCAGCCTCTGACAACAAAATAACCAGAAAAAAGAAGTACACACTTAAAAACATATTAGTAAAGCTCTCCACATATCCACACCAGGGGAAAAGGCTGCACATGAATCTCTGTTCCTGCCGAGATGGCTCTGCGGCAGTTACAGGGACTGGCACCAATCAAGTGGGCATCACCCGGTGCCTGACGAGTAGGAGCACCCCATGGCTGTTATCCACAGAACTCAGGTTGATAGAGTGAGCCAGAGACAAATACCAGAGCAAAAAGCAAAGGAAGCGGCGAAGTTTCTACAAAACAAACTGTCTGAGCTCCAGAGAAAAACATCCAAGAAGATTGGAAGATTTCCATTAAGCACATTAGAAGGAAAGTACATACTTTCTTTCCTCTCATGTCATGCATACAAAGCAAAGCACGAGCCCAACACTTTCACCATTCGTTACTAGAAGTTTAGAACTGACCGACTGGAATTGTCAACCCAGCTTCTATCCGTGCCATCCCTCTGTACCAGGGAACCAACTCCCACACCCCTCCAGGTTTTCACTTTAATAGTTGATGAATTAGTGCCTTTGGAAGCAGTCCACCCTCACTCAAAACCTAAAATCAACACAGAGCTATTAGCTAACCGGAGACCCAGGAGTTTAACAGCCATGAAGCGGTGGCTCGCAAGGCAAAAGCAGTAACTCCGAGCTCAGCAGCTATGCACACAGTGCCCAGCAGCCAACTGCAAGCCTTGGGAATGTCAAAGCATCTCCGAGACAAGCTTTTTTGACACACTAAAATCAGTTCACTGTTCAGAGTAAGGCCCAGACTGGAATGATGAAATTAATCATGCTTTCCTGAAGAAGGAGAGGAGACAAGAAAAAAAATCTAAACACTATGGTCCAAGTTTTAAAACACTTGAAAATAGTATTTTACTTAGAAGAATTTTGGGTCTGGCTTCAACATCAAAACCCACAAAATCCTACAGCTTCAGCACCTAAGGAAGCCAAGAACTTGCCCTGACCCTCAAACTCTGCTGTATGGTCCACTTTTTCTTCAAGAGAACCTTCACAGTTAGTCATCCCCAATCCTCTGTCAGCCAACGTCTCGTATACAAATCATTTGTCCTGACAGCCTTTCAGTCACAACACTGCACAAACAGAAGGCGTATATGCATAAATCACTACCAGAAACATCAGGTTTGGTAACTACGAAACATCACAACTGTGCAAACGGCTCGGCAAAGACGAGTGCTGAGGGGAGCAACTGCAGCTCTCGCAGATCTGCCTCCTTCAATACAATTAAAAGGATTCTGGATGGATGCGTAACAGCAGTTAACATGACGTGATGCCATTTGTACTTCCAGATTGATAGCGGTCTATTAACGCTCATGAGTTTATCAGTACAAGTCTCAGTCAATGAAAAAAGGAAGAGCGCTGCCTCCTGCACGGTAGAATAATCCCCCTGATCTTGTTAGGAAAGTTCTCGTTCCCGATGCAACATCTGCCTGGACTACACGCCGTAAAGAACATCGGTTCAAAATGGGTGTTTGATGGATCCCGCAGCTGAGATGAGCACATCCTCTCCCAGACACAGCTGTGTCACTCTGAGGCTGCTGCCCTTCCCCTCGCTTGCTGCCGCCCACACCAACGCCTCACTGCGAAAAATGGAAGAACTTTTTCCACTTTGAGTTTTCATCGGCCAAGCCAACAGAAAATAATTTGCCACAGGTCTTTGCTAACCTGGGTGATTTGATAGAAGGGCACAGATCCGAAAAAACCTCAAGCAAACTTAAATCAACCCACGGCCCCACCTCCCACCGCCACCCTCACCGACCCAATGGTCAGAAACACGATCCAGCCAAAACCTAACAAAGCAAGCAGCAATTCATTACACCGGCTTGACTTAACTCCCGGACTTGAACTCCTAGACACAAAGACTCCCATGCCAGCATGGAAAGACACACGGACAGGAAGGAGGATGAACGACCGTAGCCCCAGTTTAAACTGCCAAGTTTCTAGACGGGCTTAGGCAAAGCTAGGAGAGTTGCTTCAGAGAAGAGGTCACAACCTCCTCCCCTGTACGGGCAGTAACATTCACACAGCCTCGCAGTCAGTCAGCCTGTTCAGGCAGCCGACCCAAATGAAGCTGAATATTTTTCTGTACCACCATTTTCAGCTGGATCAGCAAAGAGGGAGTGACAAAAGAGTAACCCTTTTAGGTGGAAGTACCACCAGAGACATCTGCTCTGGTGACAATGCCCTGGAGGACACCTTAGAACATTTCGCACGCGCAAGTTCCTGCTCTGCCTTCTACAGAAAGAGAAAGGCAGCAGCTCTGACGTCACCCAGCAAAATCAAGACCCCTGGATTGACCACATATCTGTAATTACAACGTGTTCACTGCTGAAGGAACTCCAAAAGCAAAATTAAAGCCCCAGTTTCACATAAGCTTAAACCAAGCTTGCTCAATAAACTGCTATAATAACATCTAATCTACTCTAAAAAAGAAAAAAATACCAGGTCAGAGGGGCAGACGAGTACAGTTGCATGAGCTCAGGCTGCCCCAAGAATCTCTCACCACCAAGGTTCTGCAGAACATCTTTTCCAGAGGTAGAAGACTTATTTTCCTACGACATAAGGACAACTCAGTGCTTTGGCTTTTTTGTTTGTTTTTGTTTTTATATTATGCAGCTTCACCAATATTAATGGCAGAATAAAGCCAGCTACAGGCAGCATTCAAGAGCCCTGTGGAGTGCTGAAGCAAGCAGTTAAGAGCACTATTAAAGCTGCACAACAGAATGTATTCCTTCTAGCCCCTATTACTTGGGGAGGTAAGTACTTTTCCATGGATTTTTACTGTTATTTCAGCAAGCTCTTCACCCACCACTCCCATTATTGGAGAAAGAAAAGTATTTGAAGATCATTCCAACACCAAGCAGCTAAACCATGCTAAAAAACATAATGCTGGAAGTCTTAGGAGTTTTGAGAGCCCAACGTGGCTTGTTGGTTGGTTTTTCTTCTTCCGAAACACACAATGCTGTCAACTATTAGTGCAATGCCAGAAGGTTTTATTGCACCAAAAGAAGAAGATAAATTTGTCTACTCTGCCTAGTTTACGTGCACCTTCATCTTCCACGCGTTTGAGAGCAGTAATGAGTGCAGGGAAGTCATTCGCAGGCTGAAAAATAAGTTCTCAGCTAATAAGGATTTAAATGCTTTATTTGAATTGCATTTCTTCTTTAGGCTTTAGAAAGAAAGAGAAGTTCTTTGATGTGTTATGTTTGGAGCCGTACGCATCAGAGTTTTCACTGAGCCTTAAAACCAACACCTTACTCAGCTACAGATGAAACAGTTTACCGCCGCATAAGCCAGGCTATCAAAACAAGAATCACGGGCAAGGATGAACACATCTCACATTCGTTCTTTTGGACTTTGCTCACATTATTTTTTGTGTTCCTTCCATGAGATTTTTGCTAGGGAGAAAAAAAAAAAAAGCAACATTTCCACAGAGAATTGCCAAGAGATGAAGAAATGGAAAACACACTAATGAGCAGGAAAACAATACTGCTGCTCTATGGTAACTATTAACTTCTGCATAATCGTAGAGAGCATGTTAGCAGTAACCATAGATCAATAAGTCAAATAGAAGTGATGAGTCAGAAATCCATTTCAATATTTACACGTTTTCTACAAGCCACAGCTAGAGTAGTACTCTGGCCAAACGGAATGACTGCGCCTTCCGTCTCACCCCCTCACGCCGGACCCCAGCTGGACAGGCAAGAAAGCCAAAAATGAAAACCACAAATCCAACTCCACCGACATTATACAGCCGGACGCTGCGGTGGTCAGAAGCATCTCCCAGTCCAGACGGCTGGATAAGAAGCGCCGACAAGACCCTCGACAACGCAGTGACACACACATCGAATAGGAATCAGAGCAAGAGCTCCCTTATCATTTCAGAGCACTAATGAGCAGGTTACATAAATCCACCGGGCTGAGGGAGCTTCAGAGCAGGGCTGCTGCGAGGCAGGGGCTCTCCTCTGAGGGATGCACCGCGTCGCTCGCCAGGACGGCTCGTCTCCATCGGTGCAATAAAATTAGTTAAGCGCATTCCAAACAGAAGCCGCGTTTAACCCTCCCTCGGCTCCCGAAAACGAAGCCGGGCCGTGCCTGCCCGCTGCTCCCTCCGGCCCCAGCCGCACGCTGTTGCTCGCCCATCCCCGCCGCCTTCTGCCCGATAACAGCTCCCATTGTGCAGCCGCTCCACGCAGGAAGGCGAAGCCGAGAGCCGCGCTCCCAGGTGGGAAGACGCGATCCTCACCTCAGGGGCCGCTCCAACGGCTCCCGCCGAGCATCGAACCGAGCGGCGGGTGCCCCGGCCTCACAGAACTCCCCCACGGTGAGGACACCCCGCCGGGCCGGGGCTGAGGGCTGCTCCTCCGCACCGGGGCCCCTACAAAGCGGCGCGGGCCGGGCGGCACCGGGGGACCCTCGGCCGGGCGCGGGGCCTGGAGGAGGACTCTGGCAGCCGGCGGCGGAGGAGCAGGAAGCGTCGGGGGCCGCTCCGCGGGACCGGGGGCTCCGGGGTCTCCCCGCCCGCCGCCAGGCCCTCGCGGCCGCCCCCGCCGGCTCCACCTGCGCCGCGCTCAGGCGCCCCACCCCGGACCCGGCCCACCGCCCCCTG
>PPHD01000011.1:8809-68216 GCA_002909625.1 Bambusicola thoracicus
AATAGGGTAAAAATTAAGTGCAGCTATCACATCCATTTCCAATTGTAACTTGTATTACAATGCTATTAATGAATATAAAACCAATTGCTGTATTTAACTAAGGTTTTAATTCAATATGGCACCCCACTCTTACTGGGCTTTCTTGTGCTGTTACATGAAAATCTTTACAAACTACACAACAAATCTTCTAGAATCACTATATTAACTTATTTTATGTATCACTTTTCCCTCCCCCCCCCCTCAGAGGGGCAAGGGTTTGGGTTTGCAACAGTATGGCTCCACAATTCAATGGAAGCTGCAAAATTCACTTGCAGTACCACTACCTGTCAGCTTCTTGCTATACATCAAGTCTATCACTGATTTTTCACTACTGAAGAGATTAACAAGCAGACATCTGCAGCAGCCTATTGTAAATGTCAATCACAGCACTTGCTAGGACAGCTCACCCTTTGCTAAATTAAGGAAGTCCCAGGCCTTCCTCTTCCCCTCCAGGATTATAATTGATCTCTCAGAAACCTACTCCTAGTCCTACTTCTACACAACTAAACATATCCTTAAGGCTACTTCTTGATTACAGACACACATTCAACTAATTGTCTATTGGTCACAAAGCAATTTAAATCCACCTCCCAGCCACAGTCCATCTCAGTCAGCACAACAGCTTTAAATAGGACATGTTTAACAGAAGGTCTCCATCTTCCTCAGTCTCTTCCAAAACAACTCAAAAGTCACACCTCGTTGGGTTGTTGGATGCTTTTATTTGTCACATGTAAAAACACTACTATTTCTGTTTGCAGGTACCTCTTACTGCATTGCAAGTCACAGCTCCAAACACTGAAGAACAGACAGGCAGAGAAGTGTTTATGCCCAGTATTAAAAGGTCATGGTTCCAGAAGATGTTTACCACGCAACATCCCACTGAGACTGTTCTAGAAAAGCAGCAGAGCATTACAAGTAACAAATCAGAGCTGGTGAGAACACTAGGTAAAGGAGTCAGCTAGGGGGAAGGGAGAGGACCTGCAAACTTTACTTTTTCCTTCAGCTGCCCTTATCTTTCTAATACAGGAAACTGATCTAAACAGGTGACTAGTGCTTTAAACCAGAACAGGGTTGTACGATCCAAACAGCTTAGTTGATACGAGGGTTCCTGAAGTTCCTTCCAGCAAAACGGGCCTTGCTGCCAAGCTCCTCTTCAATTCTGATGGAAAGGCAACAAAATGCTGTTATGAGCAGTCAGTGTAGAGCTGCATTAGCACAGCTGCTAGCCTTACACTGAACTACCTGATCTGCCTAGTGCTAACAACTCCATAATACAATACTACTAGCAATACACAGTCACTGATCGATTCCCTCCAAGTAACTCCAGAACTCACAAATACTCCACTACATTGGTTGCTGTCTCCTAAATAATCCTGCTCAAATACTCCAAACTCCTGTCCAAGGGAAACGTCTCATGCAGAGGACAATTTCTCAGAGACATAACATCACAGCATGCTTTGTATAACACTCCTATTTTATCTCCACTTTGATAACTAATTCAACTCACTACTGAGCCAACCACCAACCCAGAACCATCTCTGCCACTATCAGTTTATGTACTTCTGCACCTCAGAAGCTGAGCAGCTTAAGAGCAAGCTGGACCCAAATGCATTAATGCAGATCCATTTTATGTCAGGCCTAACTCACAACTCTTTTCCTACTTTGAGTCTCACCTCAGCAGCTGGTTGTATTTGGCTAGGCGCTCAGATCGGCAAGGGGCACCAGTTTTGATCTGAAAGGGAAACCAAAGTTCATCAGTAACTACAGAAGTAAGACCATGGAAGCAAATACAGAGCTACTCTATTCAGAGCAATCAGCACAATGACAAGCTTTACTTCAGCATCAGGCTATGAATTCCTGTACACCCAATCAAGATAGAGCTTGGGAGCAGTAACCGGTGTTCATTCACTAACAGATTCACTGTCTGGAAATCCTGACACACCCAATGGAATGCACTTTCAGATTTACTTTTCTTAATTCCTGGTTAAAGGTGAGTTTACACAAGATAATGTTCCAGTGTCACACTCCCATGAGGCAGATGATTTTCCTGTATATAGAAGCAGGAACTCTTCATGCCTTAAGTCACAGAATACTCTGTCTGCAATGCATCATGGCTTCATCACCACATTATCAAACCAGGCAAGACGACAAACTACAGCAGCTACAGATACAAACCTGACCAGTGCAGAGACCAACCACCAGATCAGCAATGAAGGTATCTTCTGTTTCCCCAGAGCGGTGACTCACCATCACACCCCAGCCATTGGACTGGGCAAGCTTGCAACTGGAAGAGATAAGCAAGGTATCACATCATCCTCATTTGCATGGCAGCCTTTGCTCTGGAGAGACTGCCAAGCACCAGGTATTCCCAGATTTGGCAAGGCAGAACTGGTCTTCAGTATATGTTAGGGCTAGGATCACGTGAAAGCTTAGTGCCATAGAGCTGCTTTTACACATGCTTACACCTAGTATCGGACTTGCCTATATGATTTGAAGGACGTGAAGGTATGTGTTTTACTTGCCAATATTCTGAGTTAACAATTATTCATCCCTTCACAAATGCCTCATCATCAGATTTCTATTCCACTAGACTTTGCTCAGCCCCCTCAGCCATACAATCTCTTATGCAACACAGGATCCCTTACCCTACCATGGTAGAAAAGGGAGAACTTACGCTTGCATAGACTCTGTCACAGAGCCAATCTGGTTGACCTTAAGGAGCAGGCAGTTGCAAGATTTCTCCTCCACAGCCTTGGCAATACGCTTCGGGTTGGTCACAGTCAGATCGTCACCAACCACTTGGATGCCAACACTGGCAGTGAACTTCTTCCAGGCAGCCCAGTCATCCTGGTCAAAGGGGTCTTCAATGGACACCACTGCAAATGGACAGAAGGAGCTTTAGGGTCTGGGCTGCTTTCAAACAAGTATTACCCACTACAACTTCCGGGAAGCTCACTGTTTGCCCTGCTCTTGATCTGCACATTAAGGAGGCTACATCTCAACTCTTCCTTCAGCAGTCAACCCCTATTATCTGCTACTAATATGGTCCTGGAACTTTGGAACTTACCTGGGTAGTTCTTCACAAAGCCCTTGTACAGGTCAGCCAGCTGGTCAGGAGAAATGTATCTGCTGGGATCATCAGGGGATTTGAAGTCCAGGTCATACTTTCCATCACGGTAGAACTCTGAGGCAGCCACATCCATGCCAATGACAACCTTGTCAGAGTAGCCAGCCTTGGCAATAGCAGTCTTCAGCAACTCCAGAGCTGAAACATTGGAAGAGAACTGTGAGATCTTGTTGAACACCTGAACACAAGGCTGTTTGTTTGCTAGCGGCATATTCATTTGAGCAAGAGTTTCCATTACTCCCTACAAAATGCCTGAAGGCCACACAAAAAGTGATCTTCTGAAATAACTGGAACAAGATACTACTTGAATACTGTGCTCAGATTTTAATACCCCTGAGATAGCAATTGCTGATCTCTTCAGGCAAGACTATAGTTCAAAAAGCTGAAGACCAGATGATACTACATCATCTTTCAGCTTTGTGAATGTGGGCAGGAAGCAGTGACCATACTCAAATCTCTTTAAGCCCCAGATCAGGGGCTGTTTGTAACAGAAAGCGGCACCTAAATACTGACATACAATGCAACGCACAGCTTGCTACTGCACAGGGCACCTTCTCTTCACATCTGCTGTTCTGCACTTGCACACAACTGACAATCTAACTCCTCAGTACAAGTCTCTACATACTGCCCACCATGCTACTCTTTGCTTTAAGCAGAGTCCAAGCAGTGAAATCCAGTAGGTTCACAACCAGGAAGACTTCCAAGCATTCTCAACTCCAAGCCTAACAGTCAGGTCAGCCAAGCTATTTACAGTAGGAAGCTTACATAAAGTGTTTTTAAAGATACTAATGTCATACAAGCTGTAAGAGCAGCTGCTACCAGCAACACAGATTCCTTGGACTGTAATAGTCATCTAAAGTCATCTTCATTGATGTCTGCTAGTGGATAGACCTAGCAAAAGCTGCATGCTCCTGCAGGACTCAAACACATCAATTTCCAGCGCTGGCTCTTCACTTTCAGTATCAGAAATGGCAACTGCAGCTCAGAGGCCAACAACATCACTAGCATCTTTAAACTATGCAAGTGATTAAAGAGTAGTAGTACTGTACTGGCTTACTATCAGCTCCACACAGAAAGCAGAAAATGAGTCCTTTTTGGTGCACATTTTTTTTGGTAGGAACAAGCATTTGACTTCCCATGACAGACTGTATCCCCACTTCCCTGAAGGCTTCTGAACAGAACTGTCTGGCTGTGGAGGCAGTGAATGCCTCAGCATCCCAAGCTGACCTGAATGCAAACTCACACATCACTTGTTACAGTTCAAACTGTTCTCCTTTGTCAGCAAAAAAAAACACAGCAGTTCCACTAAACTGTGACTACTGACAATAGGAAACTCAAGATACACCGACATGCCCACACCAGCCTTTTCAAGTGCAAAGTGCAAAGATGCTTCAGTGTACAGAAGTGGTGAGGAAGGCACTCAGGTCAAAGCTACTCTGTCAAGCAGCATGAGCTTATTTCCAGGGGAGCAGCTCCCTGGTCCTATACTGGACCATATTAGTATAAGATCTTAAGAGATCTCTGAAGCAGAGCAAAGAAACAGCAGCAACTGGTGATTGGTTAGGTCTCCTCCCACACTAAGATCATTTTTACCTTCTTTATTTTCCAAGATATTGGGGGCAAAGCCACCCTCATCACCCACGTTGGTTGCATCCTTGCCATACTTCTCCTTGATAACATTCTTCAGATTGTGATAGACCTCTGCACCAATGCGCATCGCCTCCTTGAAGTTGTCAGCACCCACAGGGAGGATCATGAACTCCTGCATAGCCAGCTTGTTGCCAGCATGGGAGCCGCCATTGATGACATTGAAAGCCTTGAAGTAATCCAAAGGAAAGGTCATTTAACATATTTCATTGTGAGCAGACAACAGCAAGACATACTCCACTACCAAGATAATTTAACCCAAGACCAAGTTACATTACAAGCACCTGATCAGATCATGTCTCTAGCTAGTTTTGTAAGGAAACTTACAGGAACAGGCAGAATGACTTCAGGGTTTCCAGCAAGGTCAGCAATGTGGCGGTACAGGGGGACACCCTTCTCAGCAGCACCAGCTTTGCAAACAGCCAGAGATACACCCAAGATGGCATTGGCACCAAATTTAGCTGAAACAGGAGCAGATTGTTTACAGAAATATTACATTTTCCTGAAGAGATTCAGTAATATCAGCACAGTCATGGTCTCGGCTAGGTAAGTGCACAGCATAAGCCATTTACCTTACCAGAAACAACGTGCAGTACTTTAGACCTATACAACAACCTTAACCTTTTCATACCTCACAAAGCAAAGCCCACTTACATTTGTTCTCTGTTCCATCCATTTCCAGCATCAGTTTGTCTATCTTTTCTTGCTCCACCACATTGACATTCTGCAGAGAGAAACAGGCAAAACACTGTGTGAAGAGCAACATGGCTCAGAGAACTCCCACCTACCCACTGCAGCTTTATTTCCCTGGCAGACATCAGGAACTGCTTTAGCACAACTACCAACAGTAATTTGGGTCTTATTGTTATCAATAACATCTTCTGGTCACTTCCAATAGATCACAAAGGCTGACCCAAGTTTGACAAATCAAAAGCTTCTTTTATTCCTCACACTCAGAGCTAGAAGGCCAGGATCCCTGACTAACTGTGGACAGTTACACTGCTATAAGCCTGACCTGGGAGAAAGCTCCCATTTGTGCCATCTGTTCCCTTACTGCAAGCTCCAAGGCAACTGACTTGCTCAGGTCACAAACCCATCTGTAACTCAATACATACTGTTAGGAATTGTAGCTAAGAATGTGCAATCACTTTATGCATTATCACCATCTTGCCCCATCATTTGCAGCTAGGGCTTAGGGCTCAGAAAAGGCACAGATGCCTCTCAAGTCAACTTCACTAAGATTCCTTTAAGGTTACCTTTCACATGAGCTTGGACAAAACCCAGCCACCACTGTGCCCCTCCCCACCCCGGTTCAGCCACCCCATAATGCAGCTTGCATCTTAAATGCACTCCACTGAGATTTCCAGGTGCTAAAGTGTTGCTGCACGCTGGAGATTCTTTTGATTAAGTGTTAGAGATGCAATCATTAAGGGAAGCAATTACTGTAGGTCAGTTTTTTCTCATGCACTCCAATACACAGGCTAACATCCCCCACATAATACAGCTCCTGTAACTGCCTCTGGAGAGAAAACCCATCAGCCAGGATGCACTGGACTGGCATTAACTGATGTTAGCAGAAGACAGATTGCTCCTACCTTGCTAATCAGTGCAGGTGCAATTGTTTTATTGACGTGCTCAACAGCTTTTGAGACACCTGGAAAGAACAAGCAAATCAGACACAGGTCAACCACACTTGTTATGGCAGGCATTAGTAGATGATCTCAATACCATCTCATGCTATTCAAATCCCAGTTCAACCTGAGCTCACTGCTGAACACTTAAAGACACCATCTCAACTGAATGGAAGTCGCATGAAGTAATCATCTAGAAATGCCTGCTGCAATGTTAGTTTGCAAGACCATGCACTGGAGAAGTCTGTCCAAGTGACAAGGTTGCACTAAAAGCACATCCATTACCTGTGTACACAATGCTGTCGCCAGGAACTCGTTAACATATTTAACAGCTCTGGATACACCTGACAGAAGTGAAATGGACAAGAGAATCAAGGAAGAGATGAAGGCTCACAGCCAAAGACAAAAATCAGTCATGCAAGAAAAAGCAAAGGTCACAAATAGAGAGACAGACCTACAGATCCCCAGGTGTCTGACACTGAGCAGTAGTCCAGAAACAGAAAGGTTCACAGGGCAGAGGAAGTTGTGCAGCAGTCAGCCAGGCTGTGTTTTTGTTCTTCCCACCCTGGTTTGATACTGCAAAAATCAATTGCAGACCCAAACCTTGACTGGCCAAACGACAGCACTCAGAACAGGTTTTAGGATAGCCTACTCCTACCCATTGGAAGATCATACAAGTAGGGAAAAAAACTTTTCCCTGGAAGTTAAGCATGCAGCAGCTCAGGCATTTATTTCACTATTTGCCATCATTGTGTAACACTCCTAAAGCATCACCTTAGCACATGTACTTTACACTTGATCCAACACCTTAGAAAACACCACTGTTAGGTAATACAAGAGCTCCAGCATTAACTTGCTTTTCCCATAAGCACAGATCAGTTGTCAGCTACCAACACCAACCAAAGGAATGCTGTCATCCCTGCACAGCATTTAAATATCCCTGAAAACCTAAGCTTCAGAACCCAATAAATGCTAATTAAGTGTACCCTGAACTGCATTAATTGCTTTCAGATAGTTTAAGTCTACAAATTTATATTACAGAAGACCTTCCAGCTGTCTGTAACTCATCCCATTCGGTGAGCTGTTTTCAAACTCATGTTACTTGCCAAGGGATACAAAACCCTGAGCTGTGGCAGCCTGCTGAGGAAGCTCAGACTATGCTGTCTAGTTAACTGCCCATGAAGAAGTGGCTACAGGATCAGGTTTAGCAGCTCTAAGCACACACATTTAGCACACTGAGCTAAGTACACATTTATATTGCTCAGGGAAAAAATGCCTTAAGTGGATAGCAGAAGCTCTTCTGTTCTTTGGTATAGTCAGTCATCTGCAGTTTATTTTGTACTGCAGCAGTAACCATCATGGATCTTAAGTAGTAATTACCCACTCTGACTGCTCGCTCTTAATAGGTACAAAATATTTCATCTTCCTTTCATCTGCCTGGCAAGGAAAGTTTGGAGCAAAGACAGTTAACCTTACAACTGAGAGAGAATTGATTGCATGAAGTTGGAAACTATCACCAATACTTTTACAGCAGCAAGTTAAAGTGGACTCCTGCCCAAGTCCTAAGAGTAACTGAAGAATTGCTACTAGGATGTTTATTAATGTCCTCTTGGACACTGTTATTCATTTCCCTCCATGCTACCAGTCTGCTGACTGTCCAGTTACTTTTCAGGACATATAATCAGTCCACAAGCAATTAAAATATAATAATTAAAACAAACTTCAATATTATGACTATCCACAGTGAAAGGCAAAAGTCAAATGGCTTTAGCTATGATGCAGCCTGAAATGAAAGCATTTCAGTGATTACTCTTATAGCACCGCATGTTTCCCACTGCCAGCAGTCGGGATGAACTACAAATTCAGGACTCTGCATGTTGGGCTCTAATGAGTGCCACAGTGGATACATTTAACAAGTCATTGGAGATTTTTTTTCCTATTATGAGATCTGATGACTAGCTGCAGTGAAGCACTCTCTCTACCTTACACCCTGCATTCTGTGCCTTACCTTCACTCCAGTTGCACAGCCTATGTGCAGGTATGCACATCTTACCGTTCATCACTTTCACTTCATTGCCATGCCTTGTACAGGCTATGGGAGGCAGTAAAGGAGCCCAGGTTTCTTCTAATACAATCTAGCCTAACTTCAGCAGCAACACTTCCATTGTAACAAGCCAAGCTGGACACCCATATTCAGGTTTACCTTTTCCCAAGTAGCGTGTCTTGTCATTGTCACGAAGCTCTAGAGCTTCATAGATCCCAGTTGAGGCACCGCTGGGAACAGCAGCTCTGAACAGACCTGTTTATAACAAAAAAAAAATGCCTTAGCACATGGAAAACCACCAAGCATGCTTCACCCACACATCATCCCAACCTACTGCATGCTTCCACCCCTATAGACAGGGGAGGTCCATCTAAATCAGATCTTACTGATCATAGATGATCTGTCTGCTCCATTACTGTCACCAGTTCAGTGTCTCCCAAAGCAAGCTTTCACTCAGAGGAATGTATATCCTCTTCCTGTGTGAATTTCAATGATGTGTTTGGAAAGCTACCCATTCACCTTCCAACACAGTAGCTTTATTCAGTGAGTACTTTTAAGGCCAGTCTAGTCATTGCGTTCGTAAGTTCTTGCACAATTTAGCACTTGAGTCAGTGCAGGGACCTGTTTTGCTCATCTGAGCTCTTCAGACTACTCATTCTTCCAATTAAGGGTGCTGAACTTCAAGAGCAAATTGGAGTCTGTTCGGCCTACTGTTCAAGATGCCAGCCTTCCATCTCCTGCCTTTCCCTTATCCCACTTAGGCAAAGAGCTTAGCAGGGGCAATCTCATTAAATGACTGCATTAATCTTTTGAGGCAAAAAGATCAGCTATTTAGTTAGTGTATTACAGTCATTGTATTTGCTCATTCCACTGAATCACACTGGTCTGTGCCTGTACAATGCCTTTGTCAGATCCTATCAAATATGGTATGAACAACTAACAGAAACTAAGGAAAAGCTGCATGATAATTAGAAATATAAGATGTTATATGCAAAAACCCAATTAGACAAGATGCTGGGTCCTGCCTGATTACCTACGCAGAGAAGAAAACCTTCCCCAGGATTCAATTCCACAGCAGAAGACCTGCTTACAGAACTTGAGAAGTTAAACATGCTCAAGTGCAGTCCAACAGACTTAAATGAACACAGGAAAACTAAGTCCATTAGCAACTGCTTAGGGACAGGAAGAAGGTGTTAACTGAGTTGGCCAATGCTATCCTAGTTAAGCTCAGGCCAAGGGGAGGGAGGCACATGACACTGTTTGCATTAACACTTGTGCAATGTAGACAAATATCTACTAAGGACTCACCCTTGTTGGTGTAGAGGTCTACCTCAACAGTGGGATTCCCACGAGAATCAAAGATTTCACGGGCGTGGATCTTCAGAATGGACATCTTGAACACCTGACAAAGGAGTTGAGCATTAATAACTCATAACCAGCAGTGCCACCAACAGTCATGGGAACAGCTCAGAAACACTGCTTCACACTTTAAGTAGGAAAACATTTAGTACTTGACTGGAGCGTTACACAAGGAGAGGAATCTCAGTCTAAGCAGGAAGAACCATCTAAAAGCAGAAGTTTATATGCTTAGCATATAAACGCAGACAAGTAATCCCAATACAGGAAATTTCTGCAGCTAGTTAGAATTCTTTTTTGCCAAAAGACTTCAGGGCAACAGCTCTTAGTATGCACAGCAGCTGTCCAGAGCCCGGTGTAACCTGTCTTGAAATAGAAACAGACACCCACAGCTCTAACTAAGCGCTAATAGTTATGCCCTTTCTTAAAAGCAGTATCTACAGGAATAGCCTTTCCTCTTACAGATAAGGCAGACCACCACAACCTTTGAGAACTTCCTTCTGCCCCCACCTCACATACCTAAACTTAAGAAAACTGCAGGAAGGAATGTCTTATGTAAGCTCAGACAGTACTTTAAAAAAATCAAGTCAGATGAATGCCTGTAAGCCACGGACCAGCACCAAAACTATTTCATCTGCAGAGAAAGCTCAGCCTCAGAACCATCTGGAAGCCGGCTTCTGGCATGCCCATGTGGGTGGTAGCTCTGTATAACAGACAGTCATGAATCTCCCCTCAGTTACTGAGACAACAGGCTCTCAGCAGTACTGCTGCTTGCACCAACCCAGGAGGAAGGCAGCTTCACAACCTTTCTTCCTCCACAGGGAAGGTTTTCTCCCCCATGTTAAAAGACACAGGTGGTCACTCAGTCTGCCCCCTTGGGACAAAACGCCCTTCAAACTGCCTCGCCTCTGAGCAGCTGGCTGTACAAGGCAGCTCAGATATTTTAGATACAGTCTGCTTTACTGTAAGACTCATACCCTGACAGATGATACGACTGTCCTAAGAAGCAAAGCAAGCTAGATTCAACTGCCCTCCATGCTGTCACTACTTAACTTTAATCACTGAACATACAAGCTAGAGATAAATCCCTGCAGCTTCCATGTTTGGAGTCTCACCTACACAGATTTCTGCCACATGCTCCAAGCAACCACTAAGGTGAACAATCACCATCTGAAAAAGGCCTTTGCAGCTTCTTCTGCTGGCACCTGCTACACCTTGCTTTCCTTTTCAGAACCAGATCTGCTACAAGACAGAAGGTGCTCTGTTCTCTGGAAGCACAGGCAGCTCACAAGGAAGTCTTACATCAATGCAAGAACTCCCTGTTCACCTTCACAAAGGCGTTACTCCAGCAATACATGCTGCTGGAGCTTCCATTGGTATCCCAGGTCTGACATTACTCAAGTGTCCTTGGAAATGACCTCCCCAGTAGTCCCTCCCTCTGCACCATTCCAAGAATTCTCTGTGCTTTTTTCCTGCTCATTTTCATGTCTCCTCAGTTCTGCACTCAAGAAACTGCTTTCCCACTGAGTTTCCCCTGGGTAAACCTGGCAACATTCAGCCCACCACAAGCTATGGGGATGTGCATTCTGCCTTCATCTATCCAGCTAGATGGAGAGCCCACACACAGGCCTAGGTGCAAGAAGGTTAACTGTACACAAGCTTGGACATTTGTGCTACCTCTCCAGACCTTTGTACTTTGCGATGGAGCTAGTCAAACACACTGATACCAGAGTGGTCTTTATGCACATATTACCTTAAACCTTGTTTTGTACTGTAATCTGCTGGCAAGGTCGGACCCTCCCTTTGGCTTCCCAGGCCTCACTGGGAGCAGCCATGTTGCTACCTTCCCCAAGGCCACATTACAGCCAAGGCATCACTCCCAGTTCAAGTCCTATCAGTCATCACCCACTCCCTGATGCTGTGCTCTGCACAGGGAATGCAGTACTCCAACAACAGAGCAGACTCCTCTAATCAAAGTCACAATGATTTGCAAGCTCGCTGCCAGTTTTATTACCAAAAGATTAACACACGGAAGCTACTTTACAGCCACGTTTCTCTTAACGCATGCATTTCTCTTCACACATCGCTACAAGAATCAGTATGGAGAGTAAAAACCAGTAACAGTTTGGCCACAGAACTAGCCTAATTAATTTAGAGTGCTTATCACAGAGCTGCCATGCAGTTATCAGTGACACTTACACGCTTTATGTCTGCAACTCTCATACCACCACCCTGAAAAAAAAATAACCTTACTGCTCATTAATCCTTGACCTCACAGTCTTAAATCCCAGCAACTGCTCTGCCTCGACACGTCTGGACCCAACAGAGCACCTTCTGCTCTTACTCCTGTGCCCCACGTGGTGCCGGTGCACCAATGCAGCACGGCGTAAGGCAATTTAACACCGTGCGGCACAGAATGACTCAAAGGCCCACGAACTCCTTCCTCCCTCATGGCTCATCAAGATGGAGGCCTGGAACTGCACCGCCGCAGCCGTGGTGCTGCGTGAGCGCCTGCAATGCTTCCTGCCGGGCCGTGCCGCAGCCCTGCCCCGTGACTCAGCCGCGTGTAACGGAACAGAGGCCAAGAGCCTCTCGGCAGCCGCAGTCAGCAGCCAGTTTTTCCGTACGCAATGCCCACAGATGGGCATCACGGTGTGGGGGAGCGCTCCCCCGAGCGCTGCCTACAGATAACCGGGATTTAATCCCGCCGGGAGACCTGCAGCACCCAGATTTAGGCGCTGACGTAAGACATTAAATATTTGACACGAAGGTGAAGGGCATCCAACGCTGCTAAAGAGGGGAAAGGTCCAAACCGCGACTCGCCGTCCGAGATGTACTGCTTAATGATTAAGAGAGAGACGTTAAGCGCCGCCCGAGACGCACCGCGCTGCCACCCCCGGGCACGCGCAGCGCCCCCCCACAGCACAACGGGGCGGGCACGGGCCTCGCAGGCCCACCGACCGCCCAGGTGCGGCCCGAGGGGGGCGGCGGGCGTATCGCAGCGCCCGGCCGGGCAGCAGCTCCGCGCCCAGCTCTCCCACAGCTCAGCTCAGCTCACCCCGCGGGCCGGACCCACCGCTGCCTGCCTCCCCCCAGCCCAGCAGCCCGCCCCGCTCACCGCTCCGCTCCGCACCCGGCTCAACGCTGACTGAGAAAGAACGGCTGCGCGAGCGCCAGCCTATACCCACCTCATGCAGATGAGTTGCCCGCCTCTCACCTCCTATTGGCCAGCTCGGCCACCTACTGCTTCTCTATTGGTCGGTCCTAACCGGCAAGCTGATCTCCCATTGGTCGGCACCGCCTCGCGCCAGCGGCGGTTCGGAGGGCGTGCGCTACGTGCCGAGGCGGCCTGCCCGGCTGTGCACACGGCGCGTGGAAAATCCCGCTGGGAGGGGGGGGGGGCGCGCGCTGAGCGCGGGACGCGGCGGTGCTGCACGGAGCGGTGCGAGGAACGGGGCTGTGTGTGCGGGAGGGCTTTTTCCTCCTTGCGCACCGAACCACCGCGGGTCTGCTCAGAAAGCTGCGGCCATCCACACACGGGGCTTTTCTGCAGCTTTATGTGTGAAAAGAAAGTGATTCTCGCGCGCCTGTGCGTGGATATTGGGGGCGTTAATTTTGCTCGCAATGCATGCAAAACCCACGCCTTTTGCAAAGACTCCCATCCGTGCTGCAGCGTCCCTGGAATGTCCCTCGGTGTAAAGCTAAAGGCATGCATGCACGGGAGGGCCCCGTGCCCAGGATGCCGGGAACAAAAGGTTTTGGCTGTGCACGAGGAACTGCTGCCCCAAAGGCACGTGCGTGGGGACAGCAAATGCATCCGAACAGCACCCAGCAGCAAAACCCTGCCGTGAGAAATTTGCCCGGAGAATATCGCACGGAGCAACATTGGCCAGGAAGGGAAAAGACCAAACTGGAGTCGAACTGCTGCTTTGTGGGCACATCCCTCGTTGCACGGCAGCTCCCACAGCTGCACGTCACAGCCTAAGTGTGGTGCTCAGGGCAGCAGCGAGCGCAGCATCCTCCTGCTGGCAGCGGAGGCACACTGAGGTGCTCAGAGGTGAAGCTGCACTACGCCACGTGGAGGCGAGCAGAGGTCCGGGCTGCTCTCAGCCATTGCCAACCTGACTCTGCTTTTCCTCCATAAAGAAGAAATGAGAGCATCCTCGGGGCTATGAGCTGTCTGGCTGGCAGCAGATCCTGCAGCAGCCGAGGCTTGTTACTGCTTAATCCCATCCCGAGCAGTATTTCTGGCAGGGGGGCACATGGCTCATGGGGCGCACACTGGGAAGGAACACGTTGTGGCACCTTGAAGCTGTGCAGCTCTAATCTGCCCTGACAGACCAGCAGCCCCACACCAACACACAGTGCTGGGTGCCGATTCCTGGGCATCCACACAGCACTGCAAAACCCACCTGTGCTGCAAGGCCAGGTTGCACACTGCGCTATGCGGGGCATGCAGCTTGTTCCGCTGCTTGCAAGGAGCTCCTGGTTCCAACCACCAGGATGCCTGGGGAGTGGAACCTCTGCAGGCCAGGACTTGTTCCCCAGCACAGTCATACACCCCAGCAGCTCCGTGCACAGCAGGCTGCCTGCCAGGGTGAGAGCTTTTGCTCTCTGCATGCATTTCCTTAAGACTGCAGGGATCTCTCTTCCTTCCTCAGTGCACGGCTGACGGGCAAGTGCTCCTCAGCTCAGCTCTGCCAGCTGGGCCCTATTTCCATAGGTTTCGTCCAAAAAGCAGCCCCGTGCACCAGCAGCCTCACAACGAGGCCTTCCTGAGTGCATCTCCCACCTGCAGCCCTTGGGGGCTCCGAGGAGTGGTCGCTGGAAAGGTAACGGCTCTGCCCAACACTGCTTCTATTGCAGCTCTTGCATGGCTTCTCGGGTGTTCCCTTCCAGGCAATCCAAACAACTTCTGCCTTTTCACCTTCTCACCCCCCTCTGCTGTGATGCTTTAGCCTTGCAGCCTCTGGGTGATGAAACGTTGCTGATTTTAGGCATGAGAATAACAGAATGACCGGAGGTGACGGACTGACATCTTTCTTAAAACATATAGCTTCGCTCCTCCACTTCTCCTCTGTCCTCCTGGGCTCTGACAGATGGGATGCTGGCTGCTCTGGGCATGGTCTCAACCTCCTGACTGCAGGCACTGCCCAGCTGTGCTGCTCAGCCCGAGCAGGGTGATGCTACCAGTGCGCCCTTTCCAGCAGCTACCCATCAAAAGTTGAGATCTGAGGGTAAACTGGCAGCTTTGGGAGCAGTTGGATGTGAATTCCAAGCTCTGTGCAACCTGAGCCTTGCTCTGCCCGTCCTGCTGGCAGGCGAGTGGTCAGCTGCCATTGGGAGATGGTGTTCAGTACTGAACCAGGAATGGGAACCAGCAGACAGTATGGGTGAAACAAATAACAGCTCCTTTGTTGTCTGAATGAGTGCACAGCACTCATGCAAAAAAAAAGCTTATCAAGCAGGCTTCTCTGCTGCAGAACAGGTATGGCACAGACAGGGAGGATTTACATTTCCTTCTCGATGTTCTCCTGCCCTAAAAATCAACCAGGTTCTCATGGGAAACGCTCTCAGCTCCTGTTGCGCAGGCTGTGGTGATGGCAGTGGGAGTGTGCAGCCTCTCCCGGTGTGCTGGTGGCATTGCCCACCCATGTGTCCACCAAGCTGTGCAGTGTTAGGGAATTAATGCTTGCACAGCCCTTTGGAGGTGCAAAGTGCAGTGGATGGGCTCGCCCCAAACCCCACTGCATTGCCTTTGGCTGCTCAGTGCACCGTGCAGCTCATCTGGGGCAGCAGGGATGTGCTTTGGGGACAGCAACACCTGCAGCCCTACTGAGGTCAGGTGAAACATCCCAGCTGCAGCGTGTTGCAAAAGCTCCACAAAGGATGAATTCCCTGCCATCCCAGCTCACTGGGGGCTGCTTTTGTCCTGAGCCCTTTGCACCGGCAGATCAATGGAGCGTGCAGGGTGATGGGCAGCTGCGGGGTCACTGCACCCTCCTGCTGTTGGCTCACGCTCTGTGCTGCCGTCTGGAATCCAGGAGTGCTCCCAGGTATGAACACCAAAGTGTCTCCTCAGCGGATTTCAAGGCTTATTTACCCAAGCGGATCCACACGGATTAGGGAGTGCATCGCAGGGCACGTTTGGTTAGTTCAGCCCCCGGCACAGTTCAGTGCAGCTGTCAAGATAAATGATTTCTTTAGGAGAGAGAAGGAAAAGTATGCATTTGCTTAATTAACTCCATATTACAGCAGTTCCCAAACATTAAGCACACGCTGCACAAAACCGCCAACCAGGAGAGCCTTGCAAGGCTGCTTTTTGCTGGGCAGTGATGGCTGGGGTGCATTTCAGGGAAAGCAAACATCTGGCAACGCACTGAGCAGCTGCAGGAGCCCACAGGAGCATCGGGGCACCCAACGGCTCCCAGCTCTGGTGTGAATCCCTCTAAAAGCCACTGGGGTTTTATAGAGGCTTTGTAGACCCATATAGTCATTCTGGTTGGAAAAGACCTCCAGGATGGTCATTTTCAAAGGAGCCAAGTGTCTGCAGCACATTGTGGGGCGGGATGGGCTCTGGGGGGGCTCAGCTGGGAGGAAATGGGCATTTTTGCTTCCCGGGTGTTCATAAAGACGTGCACTCCCCATCTCCATCTGGCTGCAGGTGCAGGAAGAGATGCTCATCCAGACGGCCCTATTGCTGCTGCAGCTACTGAGCTGCTCCCACGCCGTGCACTGGACTTACCGAGGTAACACAAAGGAGGTGGCTTTGGGATGGCTGCTGCTGCCAGCTTGCTGAGGCGCTCACATTCCTTCCGCGCTGCAGAGGCAACGCTCAGCTTGCTGCTCCTTTTGTTAGCGGGAGCCCTCCGGCGAGCAGCCAATTCATTCCGCTTTACTGCTGGCTGTGTATCTTGGAAGCGGTGCTCCGGCTTTGTGCTGCGCTGAGCCGTGAGGATGCGGTGTCGGGGCTGGCAGATGGACGGGCTCTGATGAGGGGAAAAACCTTCGTGATATCTTGGAGTAAAAGCTGCCCTCGGGGCCATCCGGGAAGGAGAAGCGCTGCCTACTGCTCGCCCCTGTTTTATTGTGCAGCTCACAGAATAGGGGCTCTTCTCCGTATTTATAGATCTTGTGGAATGTTATGTGATTGCTAATTGTTTCAGGGGCTCGTTTGTGGAGCTCAGTGAAGCGAAGGGCCGTGCTGTGGCTGGGGCCCGGGCTGGGGGCTGCTGAGGGCCTTAAGCTGCTGTGTTTTCCAAACAATCACCTCTCCTTCCGAGCCATCACTGAAGTGAGGGTGCAGCCACTTGCTGATGATTCCCTGGCTGTAGCATGAGTTGTCCCAGACAGACAGGGCTCTAACAGTGATGGATATGCGGCAGTGCTGGAGGGATGCAAGGAGAGAAAGTCACCCCGGTCACTTTGACTTACAGCCACGACAGAGATAGCATCAAAATTGCTGCTCAGCCTTAAGGTCTTAAATACAGCACTATGGGGAATGCAAACAGCCCGATGTGTTCAGGCAGTTGTGAGCAGTTCCAGCAGTGCTCAGACCTCTGCAGGGGCGATTCCAGTCGGGGTTAGGAGGCTCAGAGCTGCTGTCAGAAGGACAGGAGCCCACATGCCTGCTCTGCCGTGCACTCACTTCCTCCATGGGTGGGCACGAGAGGTGGGGTGGCGTGCTGTTATCACCAGGCAGGCTTCACACTTGGCAGCTCAGCAGCCCTGCAGACAAAATACTGTCTATTTTCTGACTCCTGAGCAAGCAGCAGCGCCCACCACATGCTAATAACCCGTCTGCTCCTCCACACAGAGGGCGAGCTGGATGAAGAGCACTGGGGGCTGCACTTCGCTGCCTGTGCCGGCAAGCAGCAGTCCCCCATCGACATCCAGAGGAGGAAGGTGGTGCACAATGCACAGCTGCTGCAGCTGGAGCTGAGCGGGTACGGCCGGCCGCTGCAGGAGGACTGCACCATGACCAACAACGGGCACTCGGGTAAGGCTGTAGCAGCAGGCTCAGTGCTGGAGGACACACAAGGCACAGTTCCCTTCAGCTGCGCTTTGCAGGCGGCAGCGGTCCCTGCCCCGACCCACACACTGCCGCTGTGACCCGGGGGATGCCGGCAGCAAAGCCAAGGCACGCGTGTTTGAAACACGGATGTTGTTAATGGTAGTTCTGGCCAGAAGCCCCAACCTTTGTTTGGGCCTCTGTAAGAGCCCTGCACTCCGCTGAGCAGATGCTCTGGGAGACCATCAGGCTCACACCATTGCAGGAACAGACTGCTGGGTTTGGCCAACTAAAATGCTGTTCGTTTTTGAACTTGCCCTCCTTGGCTCTGCCATCTCACTTCATCCTGCACTCCAAGCTCTGCTCTTTTCCCCAATCACACAGGAAAGCTTTCCAGAAATGCATCTACAAACCAGAGAAATGAGAGGCAGTGACATCTCTGCAAGGTACTGTCTGTTAGGCATCAAGCAGGGCTGCAAGGCAGCTGGAGCACGGCAGATGGGCCCCTTCTTTCAGTGCACTGACAGCTGCAGCACTGAAGGAGCAAGTGGTGTTTGGGGCTTACCGACTCCCCTCTGCATCCACAAAATGCATCCTTAGCCTTTGTGCAGCAGGAAGCAGAAGTGATGGGACAGATCTGCAGCTCAGCAGTGAGCTTGCATCTGACATCGTGTTCTGTATAGTCAGACAGAGCAGTCGTTCTCCCTTCGAGCCATGGGTTGGTGTTCAGCCCTCAGGAAGGGAAGCTGGAGCACAGCCCGGGCTCAGCACCTCGCCTGTGGCCACACAGGGCCTCCGAGCAAGGCTTTGCCATTAGGAGGTCCTGGATGCTGCCGAAGCGTAATTCATTACCTAAATAATTCATCAGCTGGTGGTGGTGGGATAATGCTTTTGGACTACAGATGAGCAGCGAGAGAAGAGCTGGCTAACAACTGCTTCAGGGGGGCTGAGCACCTTCATGGCATCTGGAACATGAAGGGCCCACTCAGTCTCTAATCCTCCTCCCCCAACAGTCCTTTCTTCTCTCTGCTGCAGAGAGAAATCAATAGAGAGGGAGAGCAAGGAGCTGAAGGGATGAGAGATGCTGTCTTCTGAGAGAGACTGCTGTGATCATATTTCTACAGCCTGTCATGAACAGCACTCCTGTTTGCCTCCTGTACAGCACTGCGCAACTACCTGCACACCAGTTCTGCAGGGTTAGCATTCACATCTCTGACTGCATGTGTGTATTTCCCCCATTTCTAATAAAGCACAAAGCACATGACTGTCTGTATGCACAGATAGCATAAAGGCAGGCTTGGTTTTCCCACTGACTTCAGTGAGGGAAAAGGGGATGGTAATATTCCACACGGAAACCCTAATGGAAAGCACTCAGCAGGAATCTAATGTAAAAAGTAAGGTGTGTGTTTATATCCCTTGGGATATCGCATGGAAATGCATTCTCATCTTGTCTGCCTGTCAGCAGCTAAGAAACAAATACACCTCTAACCCAAGCTGTGAGTAACGGTGTGCTCTTAAACAAGGAGAGCTGCTGCTTTATAACTCTGTGCTCTGGGCTTTCGCCTGGATGAGGCAGTTCTCCGTTTGCAGCATTCAGTTCGGCATGTTTAGCACCACAATATATGATTTGTGGCTGTACACCAGCAGCAGGCCGGTTTTTTTTGTAGTCCTGTTGTAAATACCCTTCATAGAGAAACAAAGAGCTCATGGGGCTCCGGCCCCACACGGCCATCCCAAGGAGATGCACATCCCAGAACATGGAAAGTGATGGTGACAGGTTAGGTGAGGCCAGTCACTTGGCTGATTTCTTACTCCTCTGTTCTGCCTGGGAATAAAGACATTAATGAATGCATGCAGAGCTCAGCAAGACGTGATGCACTGTGCCAAGAACAAACATTAAAGCATTTTTATCGGTGCCTGAGAAAAAAACCCAGAGCTGCCCAGCTGGGAAAAGCCCTGCAGACACAGCTAGCAGAGCTAGCTCCACACTTACGGCCATCTCCAATCCTGTCTTGCAGTCCAGATCGATTTGCCACCCACCCTGTCCATCTCCCGTGGGCTCCCACGCCCCTACACCGCTGTGCAGATGCACCTGCACTGGGGGGGCCTGGACCTGGAGACCAGCGGCTCCGAGCACACGTTGGATGGGATGAGATACGTGGCAGAGGTACCTGCAAAGGGGGCTGGAGGGATGGGGCCAGGGGGGCTGGGATGCAGCCCTTTAGGATGCTGAGGAAGAGGAAATCTTGTGTCAGCTCTTGCTCCATGGCCCTGTCTCTCTCCTGACAGCTGCACATCGTTCATTACAACTCTGCAGACTACTCAAGCTTTGAAGAAGCCAAAGACAAACCCAATGGACTGGCAGTGCTTGCCTTCTTGTATGTGGTAGGTTTGACCCCTGGGAAGCAATGACAGCCCATGGTCACTATTCATCCCATGCTGGGGATGGTCCAGCTGCCTGCAGTAGGGCTGCATGCCTGGCCTACAAGATACTGAGGCTGAGCAGTGCTTCTGGAGGCCGGGCAGCTCGGCAACCTTTCAACTCTCTACGTTGTGTTTAGGAAGGACACCTGGAGAATACCTACTACAGCGAATTCATTTCCAAATTGGCAAAAATCAGGTTTGCAGGTAAGAGCTGGGGTTGCCCTTCTCCATCCTCGATGCTCTCTAAGCCTCCACGTACATAGTGGGGCTGGGGACAGCCCTGCTGCTGGATTTGCTCACAGCTAACACTGCTGTTTCCTTTTGAGGTCAGTCAACCAAGCTCACCTCTCTGGACATCCAAGCCATGCTGCCAGAAAACCTCTCACACTTCTACAGGTACCAGGGCTCGCTCACAACCCCACCCTGCTCTGAGAGCGTCACCTGGACCATCTTTGACTCCCCCATCGTCCTGTCACACACACAGGTACCTGAGGGCTGCTCAGCAGTCACAGCAGTTTCTCTTTCCTCCATGCTTTCTTTCCACGCCAGTTTCATTCTCCATTCTCAGTGACCTAAGAGAAGAGCCTGACAGAACTGCTGGGGTGTCTTCCATAGGGCCTTAGGGATAGACTAGAAAGCAACTGGAATTACTGGTGGCTGTTAGACCTGAGGTCTGTTGAGCAATAACAAGGCTCTGCTCAGCTGTTCAGCCATGATGAAGCACTAAAGAGACCAGCCAGAATCAACGAGGTGAAAAGTACTGCAAAAGAGGGAGACAAGGAAAAAAAAAATCATAAATGAGCCATTCAGGGCATTAAAATCATTGCAGAATAATTGGCACAATTCTAGAGAAGTGTTTCTTTCCTTTTGGCTATACAGGGGGGGGTTCGGCCGTGCTCTGGCTGAGTTATTGCTGAGCACCTCGTTATGTGCAGGTCCCCATGCTCAGAGCCAGCAGCTGGATGGTGCTGCACGGCAGGATGCCCAGCTCTGCCCTCCATCTGCCTTGTCAGCACAAAGGCTTTGGCAGAGAACAAATAGCATCAGTAAAGGGAGCTTACCGGAGAGGCTTGCAGAGCAGTTCATCTTCTGCAATGAGAAAACAAAAAAGCATCAAACTGTTTCCAGGAGAACAAGGTCAAGTGGAGATGCCAGCAGTGGAGGATGACAGTGCGTTTGTGTTTAAAAAGGGAATACTTTGTGGTGGGGAAGGCATTAGCAGCGGGCACCTGTAATTAGGCAGCATGCCACAGAATAATTGCATCCATGCTTAACACTTAAAATTACTTCCTTCAGGCAAAACACCTTCATCAGCACGACTCTGCTGATAGGAGCCTTGCTCTGTTCCCTTCCCTTGCCAATGCTCAGAGAGAGACCCTCTCACAAAGGGCTGTGTTTAACCCCCAGCTGCAGGACCTGCCCTGCACTTCTAGGCTAAGCCCCGGGTCCCGCTGCCCTCCTAACAAGGCTGCCCTGCCCGCAGATCAGCCTGCTGGAGAACACCTTGCTGGACTGGCACAACAGGACGCTGCGCAACGACTACCGGCACGCACAGCCCCTGCATGGCCGCGTGGTGGAGGCCTCCTTCCAAGCCAGGCCAAGACAAGGTATGGGGCAGGAAGGAGCTGGGCTGCAAACCGTTTCAATCAGGTAAAGCTGTGATTGCAATCCCCAAGAACAGCCATGTCCCTGCCATGCATCTTGTTTCTGATGTTGCAGCAGTGGCTGCAGGTTGGGTAACAGCCCTCTGGTTTGGTGCACTGGAGTGTGGTATAGCCTATCATCCTGTATGTAGGATCGTGTTGCTCTGTGACTCCACACAAGCAGCATGTTGAGTGTGCCTGCCTCTGCATGGGTGAAGCACACGAACGGGTGTACAAACAGCTCTGCCATGGCTAATGAGTCAAGTGCTGTAATTAGGGCAGTGCACTGCATTTTAAAACAAAGGTTTCCTCCAAACCTCCTGCAAACTGGCAAGCAGAATTACCACACGTAGCTCCCGGCTCTCAGTAAGCCCATCTGTCTGATTGCTCTAGAACAATGCCAGCCAGAAGAGCTCAGCCTCAAACTGGAACAAATCCAGACACAGCTCCGAGACATGAAGAAAGAGTTCCTGAATGGAGTGAGCCACACAGGTAAGAAACACTCTGTTTCCAAGTCCAGCTTTCCTTCCAAGGGTGACCCAGGCCTGCTGTTCTTGATGGCCTGCATCACCAACAGGTTTGGTACGGATGCATGCAGGTAGCATCTTGTTCCACACCTAGGCCAACTGGAAGACTTCCATGAGCTACAGCATCATTAAACCCAGCCCAAATCTAGCGCCTCTCCCAGCAACTGCAGCTTGTCCTGCCACATGTAAGCACAGGTTTACAAACAGGGAGGCATTAAAGCTCACTGTTCCCCCAGGATGAATAATCATTGTCCTCATTTGACAAAAAGACAGGAATGAAGGAAGGAAGGGAAAAAGGATTTTTCCCAAAAGGGTTGGGTGAGGGAGCCAAACCAATGGCTGAGGCAGCCCCTGCCAGCACCTGTGGGTGTATTCTGTAGGAGCTGGGCTCATTTATAAGCACCAGAGAAGACGTAACAGCTGGCTTCTCAATCATTCCAGGTATTACATCCAGCACCTTCCCAGCTTTCTACTTCCCCGTGGAGAACATTGAGAGCTTTGTGGAGGTTCGTCCCCGCCATGAGATGTCTCTGCAAGCCTTCACCCTGTGCTTCTGGACACAAGCCCAGCATGTGGGCACTCAGACTGTCCTCTCCTACTCCACATGGGAGAGGGACAACGAGCTGGTGATGACCACAGGCACAGAAGTGGGATTGTGGATAGGAGGCCATTTCGTCAGCTTCCCCCTCTACCACAAGGCACAGGACTGGCTGCATTACTGCATGGCATGGGCTTCCCAGTCTGGAATAGCAAATCTGTGGCTCAATGGAGCTGCTGGTGATGCCAAGAGCATCCAGAGAGGCTACGTGAGCCAGGCTGGAGGGATGCTTGTCCTTGGGAAGGACAGAGACACTCTTCTTGGGACATTCTCCAACGGGTTTGTGGGGTGGATGACACATGTGAACCTGTGGAGCCAAGTCCTCAGCCCTGCAGACGTCCGGGCACTTGCACAGTGCAAAGCAGGAAACCTGAAGGGAGATGTCATTGCGTGGGGGGAAACCCCCATGACCCTCTTTGGGGGGGTGGTGCTGAAGGCTGACACCAGCTGTCACTGACACCAGCTGTCACTGACCCCAATACATCTATTTTTTAAGCAGCTGAAGAATGCAAACTGCTTGCTGGAGAAACTGAGGAAGGGAAGCTTGCTCCATCTGTTTGTTTTAGGTTAACTGCTTGTTTCCTCTTTCACTTTATATAGGGTCGCTAGGCACCTGCTTAGCACTCCAGGTTGTTTTCCAAGCAGATACAAGGCGGCAAAGCCTCCACTGGTCAGTGGGACAGAGGCAAAGAACGGAGCGCAGTTCAGCACCTTGTATCTGCACATCCCTCCCACTGCTAGTAGGTTAAGATTTCCACCCACGGACCTTCCTTTTGTATCCCACGTGCCACTTTCTTTGGTTAGAGGAATAGCTCTCTCAAGCCAAACTTTTCTCACCTCCAATGTCCCATCTCCATTCTCAGTGCCTTTCCTGCACCATGCTTTATTCCCACTGATCACCAGTCACCACTCCTGCAGGTGTATCACATAGCAAAGTGTACGCAATAGGCAGTGCGGGTCCCACACAGTCACTGTGCTGTGCTTGATGACAAGTCTTTGCTGTCAATGGATGGAGACGGAGCATGGGAGCAGCTTCATTTCCAACAGGTGCACATCACAAGACAAGGCTGAGGGCCTGCATGGAACTCATCTCCTAAGCTGAAGTACATCACACGAAGGGTTATCATCAGTCCATGCCAGGCTGTTGAACCATTCTGCTTTTTTTCCCCCCCAGCAGAGAGCAGCAACACTGCACAACAATTAACTCAATTGCCACACGTTAAATCATGTAGTTAACCCTAAAATCCTTTGCACTAATAAATACTTTAATAAATCCTCCACTTATCAGTGTGCACTTTCATTTCCTTGGTGAGTCAGCTCTAGTCCTTCAGACTCGGCTTCTCCAAACCAGTTCAGCCTTCAGGTGGAGCTGTGCCCTTAGGGACACAACCAGAAGGAACCATTCAAGGACCAAGCTTCAAGCACCTGAGAACTTTTCCAAGAGGCCAGGTCCCTGGGAAATTAATTCCTTGGAAAACTATCTGTAATGTCTCAACCGAGGTGCCCTCGGTGGCAGATCTGGACATGCTTGGAAACACGGCCCCATGGTCACTGCCCAAACTTGACCCCAGCACACAGTAAGTTCACACATCTCTGTGAATGAGAGAATGAATGAGCTCCACCTGGCTCATATACTCAGAGTGTACCTCTGGGGGCTTTTAAAGGATTAGGAGAGGGGCTGAAACTCTCTGGCAGCTGATGTGTGAGCACTAAGGAAAACAAGAGGAGCTATTTCCGAAGACTGGAGTGCCACAGGAACAACTGTGTATCAGCAGCCCGTGAATAAGCACGGGGCTAATGAAACACTCCTAAGCTCAAGAATAAGGCTCTGGAAGGACTCACCAGCAACAGTGAGCTTTTCAGGAGTCTGTCTGGTGAGCAGGGTGAGGGTGAGATGAAAGCCATGTGCATTTCCAGTCTCATGGTCCTCTGCATACGTGACAGGATGCATGCCACTATGAACCCATCTATCAGAGCACCTTGGCACATCTGACACACACTCCACTCAGAATACCAAGCACCAAAGGCCTGCCCTCACACACGCTGACCCTCAAATTCATGTTCAAGGAATGGCCAAGGAATACAATGCCTTCTTGCACGTGACTGACCAAAACCCAGCCCAGGTGCTGTTCTGTGTCACCTGAGATGGGTCAGTCAGGACATAAGGGGCACAAAGCAGAGTGGTCCCACTGATTACTCATAATGAGAACAACCTTAAGACAGAATAAAGGCTTATTTGAAAACTTCTGTGGGAGTTGTGCAGAAAGTCTGAATGAAGGTCAGAATTGAGCCATATTCTTCCACTGATCAGATCTTGGAAAACACCTGGGCCAGTCCAAGCACTGGGTTGTGTCACAGTTCACTGCCCAAAACTTCTGGCTTGTCTGCCTTCACGCTTGGAACAGTCTGCAAATCCATCATCTGTTCTACTTCTGTCTGAATCTCCACCTTGTTCCTCTTGGCCATGATTCTGTTGATTTCCATGAAGGTTTTGTTCTTCGTCTCAGGAACAATGAAGAAGATGTAGACCATAGTGGCGAGGCATATACCACAGAAGATGAGGAAGCTGTAGGCCCCTAGTCCAGCCTGAAACAATGAAAGATGACAGAACAAGGTTCAGGGCAATACTCCAGTTGTGTTCAGTACGTGCTCGGACACACTGAATCCTGCAATAGCTATACATGCAGCTACAGTTAACATTCACATACTTCAAGTGGAACAACTCAAAGCTAGTGGTGGTTCAGGATCCTATCTTCTGATACCACCAAGACGGTAAATTATTGGAAACCACCATGGATTTACTGGAAAAGGTGCCTAAGAGTGAGGGCCTGTCACACAAGCTCAAGTGAGCTCACCAGTTTCCTTTGTACATGCTAAAATCAGTCATTATAGCAATCTATGGGTCATTTCTACTGGGATCAGTGCAAATTGGTGACCCAGAGATCACTAACTCCAAGCTAAAGCCGTGTGCCATCCCCTGCTCACACCTTACCTCCATGTAGAGGAACACAAGTCCCACAGTGAAGTTGCAGAGCCAGTGCACAGAGCCACCCACCATGAAGGCAGCAGGCCGGGATGACTGCAGGAACATCTCAGTGATCATCACAAAAGGGATCGGACCTGGAAGAGTTGTATGTATGGAAATCCCAAAGGCATCCCTACAGACGCAAGCATCGCAGCCCAGCTGGTAGGGCTCACCAATCTCAACACAGCTTTGCTTGAGATCTCACTGTACATCTCAGGTACAAACTCAGCTGTGCTTTGGCTTTTCCTCTTGAAAGCCAGATGCTCCCCTGCCTCATGGGCACAGCGCTCTGATCGCTGGAGCACCAATCTAGCTGACCATCAGCCAGGTGCATGGCTGCACAGGAGCAATTTGACCTCCTTAAATCAGCCTCACAGAGCTCTTCGTTTGATGCTTAGTGTAATGCCTGCCTTTACCCAACCTGTGGAGGGGACTGGACTAGTTTGTGCATACTCACTGGCTCCAATAGCATGTCCGATGATGTAAATGATGACACACACTATGCTGAGGTAAGACATCCATGAGACAGTGTTCTGTGAAGAATGTAATAGAGTTAGAGTTGGTTCTCAACTCAAAGTCACCAACACATTCAAGGCATTAATTGATGCAAGATTTGGGGGTGTTCAGAAATCATCCCCTGTTGCCACCTATGCCCAGGCTGACATGCCAAGCCATTGAGCACATGCTCTGTATACCATCTTTGCTTCCAACCAGAGGATGCAACAGAGGCACGAACACAATAGGCTGGGAGAAGCATCCCCACAGCAGCACTGTGGCTCTGCCTGGGTTCATTTTGGGTAGATATGCAGGTACTGAGAGACCTCCCACACCAACTCCAAAATACACCAGGAGCACCAGGGTGATGCAGATACACACCTGGAGGTTGAGGGCCAAAGTCAACACTGCACAGGAGCCACAGCACAACCCAAAGCCAGCAAGCAGCAGGATTCTCCTTCCCAAGGACTCCACAATGAAAACCTGAAAGAGACAGAAGAGGGTAAGAGATCAAATAATCAAAGCACAGAGCTTTATTCTACCCAGTTCAATTCAGGTAATATTTGGCTATTAAGAAATGCAGTGAAATCTCCCCCATTTGTTAATGTATTGTGAGTAGGAAGTCACCCAGGAATTGCAAAAAGCCAGGCACGCCTCTATTGGTACTCAGCTCCAGAGAGCTGTAGGGGAGCACTGCATGGCAAGAGGAGGGCAGAGCAGCCTGGAAACCAGACATCCAAAACCACTGAGGCTCAGAGAGCCCCAAAAGAAACTTACAGCAAGGAAAGTCATGAGAACGTTGATGGCACCTATGGACACGGTGACATACTGAACGTTGTTGGTCTCCACACCTGCTGACAGGAAGATTCTGTCTGCGTAGTAGAAAACCTGCAGCACAACCAAATGCGTTTAAATGTGGCCAGGAGCAGAGCACAGGAATCCTACTCTGGCTGTTCCTACAATCCTAGAAGTGGAACACAGGAACTCAAAAACTACTTCAGTGCTGGAGATGTTGGTGTTAAGTTCCAGACACAAACATCTCACCTCCAAAAACACCCCAAATACCCTTACAAGACAGCTGGGCTCAGAACCACATGCACACTCAATTTGGTACAGGTCAGGGTGATTCCCCCACAACATCACCCAGAACAAGTGTCCCTGGTGAAGGGAGCACTCCTGTCTCCAAGCTTCCAGATTCTACACCAGTGCTGCCCCACACCGAGTCCCACCCCACTGTTACTCACTCCATTGATCCCTGAAAGCTGCTGGCCCATCATCATGACAATGATAGAGATGAGCTGCCAGCGCAGGCCTCTGAAGGTGCACAGGGTGAACACAGAGAGGTGTCCCTCTTCCTTTTCTGACTTGTCTTCTTGGCGCATTTCTTCTATCTCATCATCCACATCATCCCAGCCTCTCAAACGCTGCAGAGCTGGTTGGGAGAGGACGATGAGCTACAGACCCCAGAAAGCTCCCCTGCTTTACATCAAGACAGTACAACATGCAAAGCCAGGGCAATAGTACTGCTCCCAGGATGGGAAGTCAGGGATTCACGGAAGCAAAGGAGCAATGCTGCAAAAAGCCATCCACCACCAACACATCAACGAAGGACTTCATGCTCTCTTGCTTTGCTGTTGGTTGCTGCCTGTCATGTCCCATAGTCAGACTTTCCCCATTCCACCTCACCTTCCAGCAGCAGGTGATGCCATACCTTGTCGCGCTTCATCCTCATTGCCCTTTTGTATCAGCAGATATCTGGGACTTTCAGGAAAAAAGGGCAATGTAAGGAGCTGAAGTGCTGATGGGATCCCAGTGAGCCCCAGGAGCAAGGGCCAGCCTGCAACAAACGAGACAAGATGGTGACTGGGAGAGAGCTTTCCCCTGTGGAGCCGCCAGAGAATTTCCTGACAGAGGGCTTTACCTTTGACATGCCCAAGGATGCTGGTAAGGCCGAGGATCTGAGCTATGAGGATGCCAAGGGTGATGAAGAGCTGGGGTACTATCCCAATAGCACCTCTGAGATTCCTGGGGGACATTTCTCCCAGGAACATGGGAACCACGTTGGAGGCCAGACCTGGTAGGCAGAGAACAAGATCAGTCCTGCAGCTGCCTGACATCAGCATGCTCGCCATCTGCAGTAAGATGCTTTTTGTCCTCACATGTGGGATCAAAGTGATCCCTGCTAGACCACAGGACACATGGAAGCTTCACACTTGAACTCTTTTGCTCTGGCTGAAGATTTAACGTTATCCATGTCAAGCAAAGAAGCTGTGTACTACGACTGCTTTTCTCTCTCTTCAGTTGGATGTTTGGAAAGCAAATTGAAAGGTAGGGGAGGAATTTCTGCTTTCTTCAGGAGCACAGTATTGCTAGCTGTAGTAACCCTGAGAGCTGCCAGTTCCCATACTTATGCTGTAAACCTTGGCATGCAAAACCCAAACTCTAGAAGTCAAATGACCAAACAACTCTTATCTTACAATGGTAATTAAGTTCCCAGCCTTCAAGTGCTAGGGGTTATAAAGGAGTTCAAGACATTATCTGAAGGCCAAAAGGCATAGAAACAAACTGGAACACAACTGGAAAACATTATAAAATTAATTTCATGAGGTGCAGTGTTTAATGATGACACTACAACAAACCTCCTAACTGCCCTCATAAAAAAAGTGCTAGCAGTGACTTGTAGAGCGGTGCCTCCAATTAACAGTGGCTAATTGCTCAGAACTATGCTGATCAATGCCCATCACAGAAGGGTTCTTGGTGTTCCTCCCAGCTGCAGGGCTGTCCCTTTTGCAAGGAGGAACTATGCCAGGATCCTAACAGAGCCCCAGGCTGGCTTGATTCAAGAGCCTCCTTTCCCCACAGGCAGGGCACAGACAGCCCTGATTCTTCTGTCAGTTATCCATAATTGAAACTATTTGGAGGGATCCCTCCTACCAGCTCCCTTTGTAGTCAGAGAAGCAATGCTAAGAGCAGCTGCTGGGCTTAAGAGAGCAAAAAGTCAAAACAAAACAGACTAGACGTGTTTCCTGCCTTAGCTCAACAACTGCAACTGGGGCATGTTATAGATGGCATTGTTTTCCTGTGCCTTCTCAGGATTTGCCTTCTCAGATACCCAAAACTCACCAACAAGCTATACAGCACATCAGTCTTGCTAAGCCAAAGCCAATTAATTAAATCTGAGCGGTGTCAGGACCCTCATCAGTGTGGCTTGGCAGGAGCTCAGAGCAGCAGAGGGTGTCCAGCCATCCCATGCCTGTCAGGTGTGTGTTACTGCAGCTCCAGCACACCCACCAAACCAACTCACACTCTGCTCCCCACTGGCCTTGCAGTAAATCCAGTGACCCTGCACCCTTCACTTCCATGTTTTTGCACCTCTGCAGGAAGAACGACCAGTTCCAGGAGTGGATTACTGGATCTGGCATTCTATTCAATGATTTGAGCTTGGAAGCACTCTTATGTTTTTTATTATGTTTAAAAACAGCCTATCTGCTGGAAAAACAGATGACCATCAGCAGGTTTCCTGGCTGATGGCACTCGAGCCGAGCAAATGCTGACTGCAGAGGGCAGCTGCAGCCACAGACATCTCTGTGCAGCCCACAGCCCAGCCTCACTGCCACTGCCTGCCAGAGATCTGATACTTCTGCAACACGCAGAGGAGAACTGCTAATCAAGCAAGCACAGAACTGCCATGCAGGTCTATGGCTAAAACATGCTACCTGTGAAACCTCCTGTTGTGCAAAGACCTCTACGTAGCCAAGAATATCAGATTTATTGCATATCTTCCTTTAGCATCCAACCGCTCACTTACCAGCATATATCCCCATGATAACACGGGAGACGATGATTACTTCAAAGGTTTTTGCTACCTCTGAGGTTCCCATAAGGACTGCAGCAACAATGGAGAAGAGGTTGTTTATCAGCAAGGTGCCTTTTCTGCAAAGTAGCAGAGAGACAGAATCAGTTTATTTTTCTAAGACCTCCATAGCAGTCAGACCCTCCTTTGCATTACGCTGTTCAAAACCCAGAGGAGCTGTCACACCAAAGACCAGCCAAAAGAAAACGGCTGTTGTCCCATCTTTTCCTGCGGGGAATGAAGGAAGCTCAGCATACGTTGAGCAGCTGAGGCCTGCATGCAGCTCCCAGGACTTTCACCACCGCTTCCCACCTGGCTCAGAGCCCAGCACACAGCCTGGCCTTGACCAGACTGGAATCAAATAAATTCTCCTACACGTGAGAGACACCACATTCCCAAGTCCAGCACTGGGCTGACTGCTTTAGGATCGAGGCGGTGCGATGCTGCTGAGCTTGGTGAGCCGGAGCAACCAGTAAGGCCAGCCTTATCTGAGCCACACCGCTGTCACGTACCGGCCACACTTGTTGACCAGAGGTCCCACCATGAGAGACCCAAAGAAGCCACCCAGGGGATACATGGACACAGTGAGGGACCACAGCAGCGTCTGGAAGCTCGCATCCATGGGGACTCCATGCCTGTCGATGTAGGTTCGGTTGTAGAAATCTTGCATGTACTACAATGAAATGTGGAGTGTGTTTAGCAGTAAGCAGAACCTCTGTGTTGTAAAAGGTAATTAATAATCAATGCCATAAAACTTTAAACAACTGTCCTGATAAGACCAGAACAGCTGAGTCAGAAAAGGAATGCAAGGGAGAGTGGGAGAAGCCTTGCCTTATGCAAATCATCCTGCCTTATCGGATTTAAAACAAATTATCCTGCCTTATCGGATCTGCCTGCTTCTCAGGAGGGAAGGCACTCCCCACGCCCCATCGCTGCTGGGCACAAAGCCACGACGCAGCCTCAGCACAACCCACGTCCTCTGCCAGGGACCATTGCTCCCCAGCTGCTCAGTGACTCCACACGTGGAGCAGCACGAGGAGCTCAGACACCTGTAACAGCGCTCCTCCTCCACCCTGCTGCTATTGAACCTCCTCCATCCCCATCCACACCCCAACCTACCGGGGCTGGAGAGTTGATCACAGACACGTTGTAGCCGTACTGGAAGGACGATCCAAAGGCAGAGATCAGCGTTACCAGCGCAAGAGGAAGCGTCATCCTCTGCAGAGGGAGAAGAAAAGACAAGCACCCCAGAATCAGGTTTGGCTTTCAAGCATAAATGGCACCGTGTAAAAACACAGAATCACCTTTTGCCTCACCAGTCGCATTTTTGGCTTTGTGTTATCCTACAAAGAAAGCCCAACTGTTTGCTTTCATCCCAACTCCCTTTGTTCTGCTTGATTTGCACACAATCATTACAGTAATTCATTCTACTCTTTCCCGCTACTGATGGATCATTTGGATGAGGAACAACTTCCAAGTTATCATACTTAGAATACCACCCTGCAGGGAGAAAGGAATCGCATGCCATTATTCCTTTTCCAACGTGCGAGTTATTGGGGCAATAAAGCAGGATGCTGCTGGAGGAGAGCTTTAAGAAGACGAGGTCCCAGGTGAAGCAGCGAGCCCCGTTCCTGCCCGCTGTCCTCACCACCACCACAGAGGCTTTCTGCAAACATTCAGCTGCCATTCTGGCCTCAGCCCGCAGCCAGCCCTGCTTTGTTGACTGAGCTGCCTTTTTTTTTTATATAGCTCACCAACACATCTCACAACCGCTGCCGCAATAAAACCACTTTCCATTTCCACTTTGCAATCGTACCGTTTTCTATCCTTTCGCTATCCTTCATGCCTGCAAGTTTTGCACATCCCAGCACGGTGCGGGTCCCACATGGAGGAGCTGCCATGGCCCTCACTGAGCATTTCCCCTAACAGTGCTGGTGCTCATCGCCCTCCAGCTCCCCAGCAGCTCTCCTGCAGAGCTCTGCACTCTCAGGGACTGCAGGAGGTGGAAAAGCCAATCGATCTGCAGCAGGAGAAAGCAGAGCCTTCCAGCACCACTTTCTAGCAGTAGACTGTTGACACACTTGCAGTGGTGATGAAAAGCAGGCTGCTTCACTGGCATTAGCAAATCCCCGGAGCTCAGAAGAGCCGCTGGTGTTAATTATACAAACACACCACTTTTAGGGAAACCTTTGGCACACAGGAGCACTGCATTGTGCAAGAACCCACACATGCTGCTTTGCAAGGCGGCCCTCATCCAGAAACTTCCGCAGCCTAAAAAGGATTAGGAAGCAGGACAGAAAACACACACACAGAAGGAGAATTTCACAGAGCTGCATGGTAGGTCAGATGGACAGAGCGAATGAGGAGACTCAGTGCAAGGCTGCACTGCAGACAAAGCAGGTTCAGGAATGTATAAATCTCTGCTCTCCCTCTGAGATCAGCTGTGGGTACCCAACGAGGAGATCTCGGTCCCCTTCCACTACAAACCTGCACAACCCAAAGCTTGCTTGGCACCCCACGGGAGGCAGAGCTGAGAACAGCCTGGCATGCTTACCCCCTTCCTGCCTTCCTCCACGCTGGAGCTCTCCTGCTTTTCTCCGTTCATCTCCATTTTGGTGTTTGAATTGCAGATGCTGAGTACAGACTTTTATAGCCAAAACAGATGACACGGGGGATGGAAACACCCTCCTTGGAAAGGAAACCCGCCCCGTGACGTTGAAGGAAATGCCCAATCGATGGCCAGCTCTATCTGTCAAAGTCAGTAGATGGTTGTTGGGTCATTTCCCAATCCCGTGTGTCTTCTCCTGCATGTCTTCTCTCCCTTTTCCTTGCCGAAGTGTCACCAATGTCAGATGTTCTTGGGCCAGATCCAGACTCAGAGCCAGCTGCAGGGGAAGCAGCTTCATCTGCTCCAGGAGGAGGGCAGGCTTCTGGCCAAGGCTCCCAGAGGTGCCGTTCCCCCAGCACTAGTGTGCACAGCAGTCAAGTTGACAGCAGGAGAGCTGCTGTTCACTGCAGCCACTGCCTGGCAACTACCGTGTTCCAGCAAAAGCAGAACATTCCATAGAGCCTCACATTTTGCCGTGGGTCAGTGATAACCCTGAGCTGCACTAACCCTGCAGCCGGGTTGCACACCTTTAACCCCCAGCAGAAATACCGCACCTGGTCCCACCCTGCAGAGCAGCTTGCTCTTGGCACAGCCGCAGACTGCAGGTTCCTCCTTCTTGGGTTTGCTCTTGCCAATGCACAGAACGTGCTGCTTTTTACATCAAAGCATAACAGCTGCTTTCCTGCTCTGTGCGAGGTGTGCCATGCTGCCGGCACAGCATTAGCGTCCTACACGAGGAGGCTACCTATGGCAGCCCAAGACTTGGTTAACCATTAACTACAACTCTTAAGAGTTTATCAGCACAATACAAAGTTCACAGATACCCCTGGCAGCCACAGTGACTGAAACCAAACCATATTATCGGTCCCGTTGTCTTTAACACCCAGTTAAAGAAACACCAATCTCGAGCCAGACACGCTCCATGCGTCCTGCATGCATTCCTCAGCTGGCTGCAGCCTCCCCACCTGATGAAGGCATCAGGTACACAATCTACTCAGCATATTTCTTTTGTCCTTGATGATCTTTTTGCACACCCTACTAATATTTCTGGATAGATATTTTAAAGGACAAAGAACACACGGTAGAAATAGCGAGGGCTCAGCAGGAGCGAATCCAGGCACTGCTTCCTATAGGTGTACTTGCTAAAGCTGCTTATGTAAACGTTCAGTGCTGTTGGCAGTAGGAGGTGATGTATGTGGCCGTTTATTTGCAGGGCAGGGTGGACTAACCAGCTGTCAGCTCGTACTGTAAGCACAGCTTACAAACTGGCAAGACTCTAAAAATAGGAAGGGGAACAGAGCCCTTCTGCTTCAGGGCAGAGGAACACAGTCCCAAGACTTCTGCTACTCATCCCTTCTGCAGCGTGTCAAAATGCGACGACCTCAACAGCACTGTTTGGTCAGATTTTGTGACAAGTGATAGAATCATAGGATAACCCAAGTTGGAAGGGACTCGCAAAAACCAAGTCAGTCATCTCCTTAGGGAAACCGTCCTCAGCAGCTCCCATCAAGAACACCCCTGCATCCTTCAGAAAGCTGCTCCACACTCCCACATATCCATCCCTTGGGGTTTTGGCTGCACAGAGATGCAAACAGGATATCCATTGCACCAACAACTCTCACCCAACCTCAGCATTCCCACTGAGGCACTGCAGCCAGCAGGTACTAACAGTTGTGAGACAGGAGACTTTTCTGTCATGGTTTTTAAACTCTTTCCCTGAGCTTAAAGAAATAACCTTGACATAGATGGAAATCAGAAAGAAGATGCATTTGCCATCAGAAGTCCTTCATCAGAGCATAAATATTTGCTTATGACAGCAGAATGCTTTGAGTATTTGCCAACCATGAGACAGGCAGCATCATCCCTAAGGTGCCCATCGGCATCAAACCTGGGAGATGTCAATGAAGGGAGACAGGATGGGGAGCAAATCTCCTTGAACTTTCACAGTAATTGCAGGGCAATAACTGCTGCCTCCAACCGCTCAGACCCTGTTGGACTTGAGCAAAGAGCAGAGCAGAGCCAGCGCCAAGAGAGCCAACTTCACAGGAATTTTACTATCACATTTCTCCCAGCACATCATCTGCCAGGCTGTGTGTTTGCCTGAAGGCATCAACCCAGCACTGCTGTCTTCTCTCCTCTGCACGTCTCCACTGCATCCTCAGAGCTCCCATGCCAGTATGCAAGAGCTGTTCACACCCAGCCCAACTGCCCGTGCTCCAGAGCCAGACCCTACAACGTCCTGATATCTCTGGCAAAAGGGGGGCAAATATAATTAAAAGATGAGGCTTACTTTCCAGGGGAGTCAATCTGCTGACAACACATGCAGTTAAGAACAGCAGCAGAGAGCCATGGGAAAGCTGCCATTAGGCTGGGAGCTGCAGTGCCTGGGGTAAGGAGTCTCATTAGGAGGCACCCCACAGCACAGCCTGTCCATGAGTGACACGGGCAGCTCTTTCACTTGCAGTTTGGGAAGGAACTGTACATATAACAAGGGTAAGTCAACACCACACGTAGCCTCGAGCTACAACTGGGGCCTCAAGGTGAGACATAATTTAGCAAACAAGTTATTTACCTGCAAACAAGTCACATACAGATACTGCTTTATTAGCTGTGTCGTGGCTTCTGGACAGGTAAGCAAGATGTAGACATGGCAGTCTGAACATCTACCAACAGCAAAAGCGGATCCTGGATAAAACAGGCAGTTCTGCAACTAGGAGGCAAGCAAGACCCCATCCTGGCTGCACAAAGGCAACACTGGGACACATCCTGCCAGCTTTCTTCCTTTTCCACTGTCAGACCACCTCCAAAGAGCCTCAGCCACACACACCCCCAAAAGGGAACAGAGGGGAGGCAGATCTGTGAACTTACCGGAGTAGGCCCTGATAACTTGCTCTGGGAACTGTCCAGTCCTTTCTCCATTGGCACGATTGTCTGCTGAAGCAGATGTTTCAGAAAGTGTTGGAATGCTTGGATATTAAAGCTCCATCTGCACTTCGTTCAGCAGAAGCACCTGACTGCCCAAATGCCCACGGTGCCCTCTTGAACTTCAGTGGGTTTGCATTTCTGTGCAGGACAGAAGCCCGGTTGTGCCAACCAAGACTTGCCTTCTGCCACCTCGTGCCACTCTGCATCCAATTCTGTGGCTCCCTGCAGGTTTATACGGATGAGAGTTTTTATCCTCTCCTTCCAACCACCCCAAGTCATCTTCATCTTTTGCCTGGTTGCCTTCCAGCTCTTTTTGCTTAACGAGCTCTGCTCTCTGCAGCCCTTTTTTCCCTTCTCCTCACCAGGCTCCACTCCTCCAGTCCGTAGCAGGCAGACAACACACTCCCACACCTACAGCTCTTTCCATCTTGAGGTCTTCAAAGCTACTCTGTGAACTTCTAAGCCCCCCAGAAGAGCTGGTGGAAGCCAGCATACATCTCCTGCCCTTCATTGTAACACCAAGGCCAGGTCTCTGCGTTGGAGCAGCTGAGCAGAAGAGCTCCAAGGGGCAAAGTCACAGCAGTATTTAGGATAGATTAACTAAAAGACAACCCTTGAAGTGCAAGCTAACATTTTTTCAAAGGCTTGTAATGTAGTCACAAGGCAGAGCGTTGTCAGCAAGTCCCCCTGGCAGAGCAGCCAAAGTACTGCAAGGAGCCATCCATCACTGCTAACACTGCAGAGCAAACAAGCTTCCCCCTGCTTGCTCTCTGCAGCATCCGGACTCATTTCCTCGCCGGCCCTGCAGCAGGCCTCCAGCAGAGAACATCTCTGGATCAAGAAGTTAAGTTTGGGGTACAATTCTAAGCCACAGAGAAGCCTCAGATGGGAAGCATTGTGCAACCCTAGAAACAGACACAGTTGCTCAATCAGTTGTAAAAATAGCCACAGGCCTGCACCACTGCTTGCACTGGGGCTCAGCTCCTCCCAGCCCTGTGAGATGGATGGAGTTTTCAGCCAAGAAAAGCTCTGTCACCGCTTGGAACACATGCGACTTACACAGCACTGCTCAGCTGAGAGCCTGCCCCTTTTTTTTTCCCATAAAAATCTGAACTTCCTCTATTTGGACAAGGCCTGGGAAAGCCGCAGCGCTCACCAGCATTAGTCCCACATGCATTACAGCATGGCCTCACACGGAGGAAATTCGATTTGTATTTTCATGATTAGATAACGTCTGTAATCCCGCATAGCTGTAGAGCCACAGCCCATAAGGTCAACAGCATGTACGGAAAGCAAGACCCACACACTTGGGTCTTATCACAGTTCACAGCAATCGGCCAGTGGGAATCAAACCCAATAAAGCAGAGTGGTGAACAGGTTGCTCAAACTGATAAAGGATCGGAAAGGTTTTGTATGCTCTGCACACAACAGAGATATGAAGAGACATTCATCTACACAGACACAAGAGATTTGTCCTCCAGCACAACCTTTAAGGTACACACAACACAAGAAGCCTGAAGAAAGATCTTGGAACAGTTTCTCATCCATATTCCCCATGGCACTGAGAGGCCCACCACGACACGCTTCAACAACACCTTGGTAAAGAAACAAAGCTTTATTTCATAGAAGTTGGAGAAAATACTTAAAAAAGACAAGCAAGGAGTTGTCAGTAGGTTCAAACAGCACCTGCAAACAGCAAACAACAAACCAACCCCCCAGCTCTGATCCGGCACCCACACGCCAAGAGCAGAGCACAGCCCTGCACAGTGCAGCCACCAGATGCAGCCTCCCTGCTGTGGGCTGCGGCACCCCGAGTTCAGACATCTCCAGCAGGCAGTAAGCATGCAGCCACCACAAGCCCTGGGAACAACCCGTGACCACTGAGAAGGAGGAGTAAGGAGTAAAGCACGAAGAAGAACCATTCATCTCCACCACAAAGCCAGTGTCTGCACACTGTTGTCCATGTTCAAGTGAGGAGTGTGAGCCAGGGCCAGAGCTCACACATGAGGACTGGAATACACACCCAGGGCAGTCCGATTCAGCAACAACTAAAGTTTCCCTACACCCACATTTGTTCACCCCAGAACTCACAACACGTTCTCCCTGTCAGACGGAAAAGCCAAACTCCAAACAGTTTAAGATGTATGGTGGAAGGAGAGGAGGAGGAGGGAAGAAAACCAGGAAGCTGGAGTGAGCCACACAGCATCTTCCAGAGGATCCCGAGCAAAGTCCAAGACTGCAGCAGCAGGGATCTGAACCCACAGCAGTGGGACATCTTCACTGTACTCGGCCGCTCCAGCAGTGCTTTTCCCCAGGCTTTAGCTCCCCCTGTGGGGCTCAGGGATGATCCCACACCTACATGAAAGGCAGAACAGTTAAAACCCAGCATTTCCCCTGAGCCAGGACAACAGGCTGGAACTCGAGGCGCATCCCTTGCAGCAGCTGAAAACAGGTATGGAGGATCCATCCCTAAAGCACAGCCAGGTACCCCAAGCTCAGCCACCTTCACAACTAGCTCAGAACAGAACTGCTCCAAGTCCAGGTTTGATGGAAGATTTAAGTCATCTTTATGGGCAGCTGATGCAGGGTACACTGCTGCAGCCCTTTGCACCCAGTACCAAAGGGGACCTGCTAGGAGCAGCCAAGTATTTCTGCAACCCCATCTCCAGCCCTTCCTCACCAGACTCCCCCTTGTCCCACCAACGTGCTTTGCTGTGATCAGCTTCAGTGATAAACCAAAGACACCAGGAGGAGCTTCTCTGTTGGCTGTATCTCTTCCCCCGGCTGATGTACAAGAGGGCTTGAATACATTCATGTCTTCATCAAGTGAATGCTAAGTTTTCACTCAGAAAATAAGAGGCTGTCCTACTCTCGTGAGCTCACTGTATCATTCAGCTGTTCTGCACACTGTTAACGTAACTAAAACTAAACCAACAAGAGCAGAGTTTGATCAGTTGTGTGCTGGGAGCAGCAGGAGGTTGGCAACTGCCCTCTCTCCCCAGGCAGTTCATGAGCCTGCTGCTCTTTCTGCAAATCCCTGCTACAGAAAATACAAGCTATTATTATTATTATTATTATTATTATTATTTTTTATTATTATTTTTAATTAAAGATCTGTCTTCTTGTTTTCCTCTGGGTTTTGTGGTCTGGAAGGACCTGAAATAGGAGTATGTGAGAGGATGGCTCACATAGCTGGGACACCCCTCAGCCTTCTCTGCTGGAGGCTGGGCAGCCCAGCTCAGCTCACTGCCTACCAAGGCAAGGACATCACACAGCGTCCATCTGTGTACCAGAAAACACAAAGAACTGCTGCCAGGTTTCTGTTTCTGCACATTACCTACATAAGCTCAGAGGAGTCACTGATCCCCTGCCTCCCTGCCACGATTGAGGAAGGGATTGCATTACCACATGATCAACGCTTGGGGCACTAAATACATCTCAACCATATAGTACAGAAGTACTATAGTACATGCATGCACAGCATGTGAGATCAACAGCAGCCCCACAGGGGGACCCTTTTTCTCCCTCTGCCATCTGCCACTCCCCAACCCTTGCATTGGATCGTGAAGCAGTGCCCAGGGAGGTTACCCAGAAGGATGGAATCAGCGCCAAGATGCAGGCAGCCGAGGCTCAGGTGCTGGACAGCAGGGGCTTCGTCCGCTCGGGGTCCGGCACGTCCTCGCTCTCAGCAGGGTCTGGGTGCTGCCGGCTGCTGCTTGAGCTTCGCCAAGGCCAACCCATGTCATTGTGGTGACAACAGCAAATGGAGGACAGCAGCCGAGCCCGGACCACACGCGTGCAGAGGACAAACATAATGCAGTTGGCACCTCCTTGAAACGTGTTTCCAATTCCCTGCAAGGGCAAGAAAGGAATTAAGCAGCACTATTCCTACTGGTACTTCCAAGAGAAGAGCACACGTCTGGGCAGAGCAGCTGCAGTGCTGAGTCAGCGACTTCCACCTACAAGAGGAGAACACCAAGGGAACTATAGCCTTGCATCCAAAAGCAGCACCGACTGCTGCAGGACAGGCATCCATCCAGTGCTGCTGCTCTATTTCCCTTCCCCTACCAGCAGCCACACCACTTGCAGCTACTCTCAGTGCCCACTAGATGCTGCTGGAACAGCACAGCTGAGCATCCCAGAGCAGACGCTCCTGCCAGCCACTGCTGCATCCTGGCACAACACGTGGTATTAAGAGCAGAGATTTATTCCCCTCCCAGACTTTCCTTCTAATGAATTGTCTTGACAATACTTACATGTAGGACAACCAGGACTGAATTTTGCACTGCAGGGGAGTTGCAGAGCGTCAGAATGAAGCGCACAGTGCTCCAGATGCGGAGAATGATGAAGATGACAGGGATGAGAATCAACTTCTTGTCTGCTGTGGACATCCATGGCTGAAGGGCAGGTGCTCTTGAGAGAATGGGACGATATTCTAAGAGAGCTGCATGCTTTTGTGGAGATGGAAGAGAGACAGAAACGTGAACAAAAAGCTGGAAAGCCCCTTGTGTGCATAATGTATGCCACCCCCATAGCAGCACTCCCACCATTCCCCAGGTTGTGCCAGAACCACCCCTGCAAAACCCATTAATACAGCCCAAACCAGTTCTGGCTGGTGCTGCTCTTCCTTAAGAGCATGCACTCCTCCTAGGAAAAGGCTTCTCCAGTCCAGAAGGCCCTCTGTGCAGCTGCTATGAGCATTGAGGGTGGCTCTCAGCGCTGCTCCCAGCAGGGTCAGACGGGCAGTGCGAAAGGGAGAGCAGAGCATGTCCCTGGCAGAGCAGGGGGGTGAGCCTGGCCGGTGAGGATCAGCTTTCCAGGCAGTCACATTGCTATCTTCAACAGCTGCTGGAACATTGAGTCCTGTCTGCTTTGTGTCTGCTGGTGGTGACAGGCACGAGCAAACCTGCCCCAGCTCCCCTGGGAAGGTTCAGGACTGTGGTGGTCTTAGAGCTTGTCAGGGGGATCCTACCCTAACCAGAGCTGTGTTTGTCCATTACTACCACTGCTATGGCTTCACCACACTGGCAACACTTTTCAGTACGTTATCTGATGTTGATGTGTTTTTCTTTGGTTAGGTAAGGCCACTTGGTGCAAGTGGAACTGTACGGACAACTGATTAGAGTTTTGTCCTTCACACAGTTTCAATTCCTACTGCAGGATTCACATTGCATTCCATAGCCCCTTAGGTTTTCAAGAGGCTCTTACGTTCTTCTGGAGCAAAGTCACTGCGTTATGATGCTACAGGCTGCTGAATCAGCGGTGGATCTATTTCAGCAATTCCTGTCTATATAGCTGCTGAAACACAGTAAAATGTTCAGAGCACCGGAGGATACAATCACACAGTAGGTCTGTAAGCTGAGCTGCAAGCAGCAAAACACTCACCGCTCTATTGATGTGCCTTTTGATGAGGATATAGAGCACGGGCAAAGTCACATAGGCCAATATCTCCCAAACTTTCCCTGTTAGCAGCATCCACAGCACTCGATCCTCTGCATCCAAGTTGACCCAACACCAGCCTACAGAAACATTGGAGGCATCGTAGCCAATCTTCTTCAGAGCCACAGCTGCAATCGTAATGGCCAGGGGGACTCCCCAGCTGCAGAAAGAACAAGCAGCAGGGTCATGCCAAGGACACGCTCAGTGCAGTCCCCGCACACCCCAGGAGAAACACAGCACCAACGCATCTGCATCAGGCCTAAGGGAAGTGACAGCAACAAGCAAGCATTTGACAGCACATTCGTGCGGAATGCAAGCCCATGCAGTCCCATTTCAAATTCACTCCAGGAACCTAGGTTCTCAATCCCAGAGGACACACAAAGGAAAGAAACATAAGGATGTTCCGTAATGAGGGCCAGAACTAGAACCTGGCCTGTGCAGCAAGCAGTCACAGTGCAGCAAGGCAAGAGACATCCCATCCACTCCTCCCATCCCCTCCTGGGGAGGCCCAAGATTCAGCAAGCCAGAGCACAGTGCAACCATCCTGACCATCCTGCAGGACCCAGCAGTGCAGGAGCAAGCTGGCCCATTCACAGCTCTCCAAACATAAGCAGTCAAATCCTACGCTGGATCCAAAGTGATGCTTGGCACAGGTGACAAAGAAATCCACAATTTTATTCCATCATTCCTGCAGTATTTGTTTTGTTACTGTTGGTGATAGTAGTGCAGTATTGATCTTTTTGTTTGCTTTAATGGGGGTACAGTCGATACTCTGAGAGCAAAACAATAGTTTCTGAAGGGCAAAGGGAGAATTACTTGTCAGGGAAAGCACTGGTGGTAACAGGATTTGAAGTAATTAAGCCAGGAGGAGCTGGTTTCACACTATTTGGGGCTGTGTTTTGACTTCAGCTTCTTTCCCGACAGCAAATATAGGGAAGCATTTAGCAGAACAGTAACTGTGCTGACGCGCATGGTTAATTCACTCAGCATCTCAGGCTGCCCACAAGGAGCCATAAGCAAACACTGAAAGATTCCCCAAAGCCAAATGTAAAACACCCAAGTCCTCTCGCAGCTGCTGTAAATACCCAGGACTTTACAGTCCTGCCCTGGCCCATCACAGCTCACATCACCTCCTGCCCTTCCCATATCCACCCTCCCAAAAAGCGTCTGCTGAGGCTTACGAGGCACAGTTTATCAATGGGTGACAAATGCAGACTGAGCTTCCAGCACGATCCTCCCATCTCCCATCCCTCCAGATGCATGAAGGAGAAAAGAAGTGTATTAAGAAACTAATTCGCTTAAATAATTATCTTTACAGTGACCTGAAACTGAGAGAGAACGATGCAGGAAGATAAAACTGGGTCAAATTACTAGGCATAAATATAAAAGAGAGCAGTGTGAGGACATACAGGCACATTAAGAGGCTGAAGTATGAACCTGCAGACAGCCAGTGAGGGTCTGAGAAAGAAAGAAATGGAGTATCCACCCAGTGTAAGGAAAAACGGGGGAGAGAACTGCCATACATCACGAGCATGATTTATGCTTCCATTATCACTGCAGCAGCACATTGGGATCAGAAGGCCATCACAAGTACAAAGGACGACAAAGTGAAAGGGGAGTCAGAAGGACTCCAGAGAAAAATCAGGCATTTCAAGGAACTTCTTTATCTTCAGCTTATTTGGAAATGGTTCAGCAAAGTGGAAAGGAGAACAGACTCACGAGTAGGTTTTTCTTAAGAACCCCTAGAGAACAGGTTACCAACACTGGAAAACACCAGTGCTTCATACTGACCTATGAGAACCAGATCTGCATACGATATACACACCCAAAGCGTGCTTGAAGAGTGGAATTAAAAGGATCCAAGATAGCACAAAGAGGCACAAATTATGCTTTGAGCCTCTAAGGGTAATTATGCAGGCTGGGCCTTAGATCCAAATGCCATCAGTGTGGGAGATAAAAGGGAAAGCAGACTGCACCTCCATCCCTAAGGCAGACACAACAGCACCTATTTCCCTCATACAGCACCCCACAGTCTGTTAATACAATTACATACAATCCAGCATATCATTCCAGATTAACAAGCACTGCATTCATGCAAGTTAAGACAAGAACCCTTACACTGCAGCTGCTCATGGCTCAAGCCCTGCTGGTTTTCTTGCCCTCAGCATGCCTAGGGTCAGATTGCTTAACACCACATTTTGATTTACTCTGGACAGGTGCTTTTTTTTTCATCCCCCACCATTGGCTCTTGCAAGCAGGAAAGATTTGCCACCGTCAGCCCGCACAGCTCAGACCCTACAGCAACATGCGGGCACCTCCCGCAGGGGAGCGGAGTTTTTGTTCTCCCAGAGAGAAAAGTCAGCTTCCAGAGATCCCAGCCCAGCTCAGGAGGTTCAGCACACACTGTAAACACAACGGCAGACCAAACCTGCTCCAATTTCTGCATTTTTCCAACCCAAACAATTGCTATCAGAGACAAAGCCAGCAGCAGTCCCAAGGAGTGATCTGCTCCACTGCTCATGCTCCGTTTGGATCAGGTGCTCCCACAGCAAATAAACCATTACCCAACCGAGTGATGCTTTGAGATTCAGAACCCCAGAACAAGCGAGGCTGCCTGGAAATGTACCTCTGGAGCCCACAGTTTGCACCTTACAAGTACTGCAAGTGCTTTCAAAGCAAACTGCAAACTTGTTTTCAAAGCTCATCTGAGCTCGACACAGATTTAAAACCAAAGTGAAGCCTGCAGCTGCCCTGTGTGGCTGTAGGAGAGGTGAACGCATTACCATGATTCAACTCAGCAAGGAACAAACCTGCTGATCAGGTTTCATCCAAGCAACGTGCTGATTTCCCTACAAAAATTCCAGGTATTAACTTCCAACAGATGTTTAGCCAGCTCTGAGAGCAAAGTGTCTGGTTATGCTCTGTGTTTGACACACATTCATTGCTACAAACACTCACATCAATGAGCAACCGCTGGTGAGGACTGGGAAAGCTCACATCCAAGAGAATGCTGTCCTCCTCCCATCCCTTCCAGGCGTGTGTCTCAGCACAGCTCTTCACACAATGGTCGCTGTGTGACTGCATTGGCAACCTGCAAAGTGAGCTGCAGCAGCTCCTGTCTGTGCAGCACAACAAGATTTTCCAGCCATACCCACAGAACGCAGCCGGGAGGATCCTGAAGCACTGGGATGTGTGGGGCAGCCCCCATCACACACCATACCCAGAATGTGTGTTTATGGCCAAGTTTTCAGGTAGGGATGGAAATGCAGGGGAGGGGAAGGAGGATGGGTCAGCAGGCGATGGGAACTGGACAAGTCTGTGATGGTTTTCTCTGCTTTTCATACATCATAAGGCAGGAAGATGCTCCAAATGTCAGCTCTGTGCAGAATATGAGTTACTCATGAAGCGAAACCTGGTCATAGGGCTTGCATGAAATCTGCAGATGCTGCCTTTTGAACAGAGCAAGCAGAGCTGAATAATACCTTCAGCTGAAGACGGCATTTTATTTTCACCATGAAGATCTGAAGGCAAAACTGGAAACTCACCAAGAAGCCCAAGGATGCCGAGCAAAATGAAACCAGAGGGAGAAGTTTAAGCACCAATCAAATTCACACAGCGAGTGATGAGCAGACAGGAAAATCAGATGTGAACATGCAGGCACCCCGCGCTTCCCCACATGCAGACCTCACCATCAAGCAGTGATAACAACAGGTAGGGCAGAATTCGACCTTTCCTCCGATTCCCACCTTGCCTCGATGCTGCACTGGCCCACCTCTACCGGGACTCAACCCCAATCCCATCAGCTCCCAAGTAATGCGGTTGAAAATAAAAGGTGACATTCATCGAGAAGCAGACCAAAGAAATGCACTGCTTTCCTCAATCTGATGCTTTTTTCTTCTCCTTTAAGCCCAATCATTCCTAACAACGCAGTGCAAAAGCCCAGCAGCACAGAGCACTGAGGGATCACTGTTTTGCTCAGCGCAGAGGTAGCACATGATTACCCAAGCTTAAATTGCATAATGAAGGCTTTTACTAAACACGACGTGGAAAATCAGCTCACTCAACAGCAGAAACCAAGACACCAAGCTCCACTGTGGGCTGCCCTGTGAGCCTTCCATCAAATGTGCCCAAACAACCCTCCATGCTCTCCTCGCAGCATGCTGCTCGTGGACAATGCCCTCCCAAGTAATGCAGGGTTACAGCAATTGCATGGGGATGGGGGGACGGACAGACAGACAGCTGATGGGGGAGATCTAGGAACTGGAGCTCAAGCAGAGCAGGAATTGCAAACAAGACTGGGGTGTGATTGCTGGGATGTGAGAGCAGGCAGCAGCTGGAAGAAGGCAGGATTTTGAGTCGCTGTCACACTTATTGTGACTTTAAGCAAACTAGTTTAACGTCTCCACATCTTCCCTTGGATGTGATAGTGGGGAATAAGCAGGGTGGGTTAGTTGGGAAGCAGCAAACCCCACATTCCAAAGGAATTCAAGGAAGGTACCACATCCCTAAGGAGGAGTGGGGGCCCGCAGGACCCACAGCACCCACCTCACGATGTGGAAGCAGCAGAGCAAGCCCGCGCCCGTGGGCGAGCCCTTCACAATGGTGACATAGAGGTAGAGGGCAACGGCCATGGTCCAGAAGAAGGAGCTGGTGTTGGAGAAGGTGGACACGGCGCCCTGCAGCACGCAGTCCCACGAGGTCCTGTCGAAGTCCTGCAGCACCCCGTAGAAATAAGAGAGGGCGGAGAGGAGGTCGGCCAGGGAGAGGTAGAGCAGGAGCTCCCGGGGACGGGTCCGCAGCTCCGGCCACAGAGCGTGGGTGCCCACCAGGAGCCCGGAGCCCAGCGAGGACAGCACGCACGAGGTCAGCACCGCCGCCCGCTCCGCCGCGTAGAGCTGCGTGGGGGGCAGCGGCTGGGGCATGCCGGGGGCACGGCGCCGGGCAGCGCGGGGCGGCGTGCGGGGAAAGAGGAGGGAGGAGGGCAGCATGGAGGGAGGGAGGAGGGACGGAGGAGGGCCGGGAGCGCCGGAGCAGCCCGCCCCGCCCCCGGGAAGCCCGCAGCCGGCTCGTTTCTTTAAACACAAAGCCCACCGGGACTGCCTGCTGCGGGACAAGGGGCGGTTCTGCGATGCTCCCACCCGGAACAACCACAGCAAACCACCGCCAAAAAGCCTCACTCGATTCCCTCGATTTCAGCCCAGGGTCCAGGCGGATTGGTGCTCTGCACCTCGCTCCCTAACACAGCTTCATCCTTTCCCGGGGAGCAGCAGAGCATCCAGCACTAATTCTAACGCAGCTTATTCTGACCCACAGAACCTGGTGTCTCACCCCAAACCCCCTCCCAGCTTCTCTCAGCAACCGCAAACCATCCACCACACCCCGGCACGTCCATCCCTGGCAGAAAGATCTTCAGAAAACACGTTCAGTGTTTGCATATTGCTTTCTGCCACAGCGCGCTTTCAGTTTTACATCCCCATCTTCCAAACTTAGAAAGGGCTCGGCAACGTTTTATTTCTTGTATTTCGACCAGTTCTGCATTAAGAACTTTACATCACGTTTTTCAGGGTAACTCGTACTGAGCTGCTTTCTTTTTGGGTATGTTTGGCACTATTGGCATTTCAGTGCAGGCCATCCCATAGTTCCTTTTCCTGCACCGTCCAAACCCATCGCTTCTGCTCCACATCCAAGGAGAAGCTGCAGCAGCACCTCCTTCAGCTTATTAGAAGGCCAAACTCTGCTGTTGCAGAGGCTTGACAGGCCTCCAGTCACCTCAATGCATCCGCCACGAGCTTCCCTTCCCCCTGCAGATCCTCCTGCACACACTTTTCACCTCTCACACTCAGCTATCAAGCAGGCTCCCACATTTAGAAGAAACATTTTGGAGCCTGATGCCCTCTGCATGATCTCCATAGGAAAAGGAAGTTGCAGCAATGCAGACTCACTTTTCCCCTGAGCACAGACTGACACTGAAGCTCTCACTAAATGCTATTCCAGACTTTCTTTAGCTATCATCTGACCCTAAAAAAAACACGACAAAGCTTTGTCAGTGCTGCATTCCCAGTGGTTGCTCTTACACATTTTTTTGGCTTCCTCCTTTTCTTTGGTTTTCCTTCCTCCACTTCTACAGCACCAAAGAAACAAGGCCCTCCCACAGCAAACATCCAGACACACCACTCCATCTTCAGCCCCGGCTTCTGAGCATTGGGTTTTTGGGGTGATGGATGCAGCCCTACAGTGCAGCCTCATTCAGAAGTCCTGCACGCAGTTAATTTACACACACAAGGCACTGCTCAGTAGGGGGGGCACACAGAGTCAGTGCTTCAAAACTGAGTGATAGAAGGCAGATCATTTCTTAAAGATTTCTGACATCTGCACGTGCAGCACTCAGAGCTTTCAGTCACCATCTAGGGGCTGAGATCACAGCACTGGGCATCTCCCCCAGCTTGGGGCCAATCAAACGAGGCAGCTTTTGTTGGATATAGACTATGGGAGAAGTACCTGAGCAGAAGTCCTGGGTTCTTTCCAGCTGACACATCTGTACACCAACTCTGCGTTCACCAAGGGCTGAGAAAACAGGACTGCTCTGGGCACTTCGGACACAGCATCGCAGCTTCAGAGAACACACGTGCAAGGAAGAGACTTAGCACTGCTTACAACTGCACAACCCTAACCCGATCCCTCTGCCCACGAGGGGTCACTGCCGCTCCAGGCTGCCATATCCCGCAGCACCACCCGCGCCCAGCAGAGCGGGCAGCAAAGCAGAGCCCAGGGTTTCACTACAGGCTTCATAGGAAACAGGGCTGCTCAAGGAAGTTCAGAATGATCGGAGGTGATGATCAGTGCCTTCGGAGTTTCTGGGTAGCTGCCCCTCCCAGAGCACAGCTTCTTCAGCTTCAAAAGACTCAAGCAAAAAGTCTGCAGAACACCCGGATAAAGAAGGAGACACATTTCCCCGTGCATCTATTTACAACACTTACCAACAAGGTACAGCCAAACAGGTGCACACACTGCAGCCAACCCTCACGCAGCTCCTTTCGGGAGACGAAAAAGCAGCTTTTAGAGACTTGAAGGGTTTTACTTGCAAACACTGAGGTCAAACAGCTCTGCATTCACACGTGTAAGGTCATGCTGGAAGCTGGGCACAGTGAAAGGCTGTTATATACAGAACTGGAATTGCAATACACGTAGAAGTACACAGAACACATACAGTAGGGAGGAGCTACACAGCCACACGTGCTGCGTGCCCTGACTCCTGCAGGACGGCAGTTTGTGTTGAGCCCTGCACAGGTGACCCTTTTAAAAGGAGTAATCTAAACAGAGCTACAGGAGCTACTGCCCCCAAACGGCAGCTCTAGCAAGTTCCTCGGAATTAATTCCAGGACTTCTGGAATTAACAACCATTGTGTGAATTCCCATTTTATCCCAATTATGCAAAACTGACCTCCTGCTGCTGCTGCTGCTTCCAGGTTAACACCATCACCCTCCTGCTTCCCTCTGGAGGTCAGTGAGTCTGGAATGTGAAGTCATGGTGCTCCATCTCCCTGCAACAGAGCTGCAATGGAGCAGAGCGCACACAGCTACACCAGAGCACCTCACTGCTACCCACAGAGCTCTGTGCTGGCTCTGCCCAGCAACCCAAGGGCTTCCCTTCCATCAGGGAGAGATGCTTAGTCACTGTAAGCAGACTTCCATTAGCACTGAAAATGTGAAGTCAGTCTGCAGAGACTACACAAAAATTCAAGCCAGCAACTGACAAAAAAAGCCACCGCAGCAAGGACAGTTTGGTGTGGGCAGAATGTAATTAGCTACACTGCTGGAATGCAGCCAGCATGATCAGTGAATTAAGGATGGCCCCAGCGCCGTGACAGTTTTTCATTCCAAATTTAAATTAGGAGATTAATATGGGATGTTCCTGCTTGCTGTGGCTGCACAAAAATAAAGGCGTTCACAGCATGTCAAATGAAAATACCACATTTAAGATGTAAGAGTTGTTGTCCATATGTTTTTCTTAGGAGACAACAACAGCAATAAGAAAATAGGTCAAATGCTTATGTTTTGGGGGGTGCAACCTTTAGCATACATTGAACTGGAAGTACACACAGTATCACATGAGAGAAAGCCCTGCCTAGAGTCCATAGTTTTAACACAGATGAGACGAGGATATAAAAGCTAACAAGAAGTCCCCTCAAGTGGAAGTCACGAGGTTTGCCAGCTTCTCTGGTCCCTGTGCCAGAAGCCTCATTCAGATCTTCACACAACTCATCTGAAGTGCATAGCAGCAAAGAGACAATTCTGCTAAGGGGAAACAGCATAAAACAGAGCTCAGGAGATTAGTTCTTTCATTAACATGAGGCCACTCAACCACTACAGTTCAGGGTCGTCTTCAGGATTCTGGAATCGTGCAGTAAAGCACCACACCATACCCCTCACCCTCCTTCAGTGAGCCAAGCCAAAACGTTTGCATTTAAGCCATGTGCAGGTGCTGACTGCTCAGGTCCCACACTTGTGGGCAACTATCACCATCTGTCTGACCAGGGGATCAGCCAGGTCACACCAATGACACTCAGTTTTCAGTGCTGTCTGCATCGTGGGTTTCATCCCAAGGTAGCAGAGAGCACATGGAATACAATCTGCAATGACACCCGCATTGTCAGACACAGACACTACTATCCATCCTGGTTTGAATGCTACCACACCAAAGTTAAGGTTCAAAGCATTGCTGTATACTGAAATTCCAACCTACTAACTTTATTAACACAAAGTTGGTCAGGAATTACACAGTAAGTGAGACAGATTGAGCCCCACGTGTTTGACCATCACCCCAACCACATTCCAGTCATCGTATCATACAGAGTAGCACTGTTTTGGCCAAGAGCACTATAAAGGGCACTTACAGAGAATACAGAGAGGCACTCTGCAGTGCAGTGATTTTTTAAAGCCATTTATTACCTATAATGGAGTAAAGTTAAAAAGCAGAACCACATCCTGCTTCTCCCCAGAAAGCGTGGGACTGATTGCTATCTCTGCTCTATGAAGGATAAACCTAAAGCCAAAAAGCCATCAGAAGTAATAGCTGGTCAGGAAAGCTGGTGTATTAGCTCAGAACATCTCTCTCATGACAAAACACCCTGCAAAGGTAGAGATGAAGTTTCAGAAGAGTTGCAACAGAAGGATACTCTGCTCCCTTCTGGCCACCCATCTTCTAAGAGCAGAACTTTTATAGACAGTTCGTAAAGTTGCACAACTCCCTGTAATTGCTGCAATTATGTTCATGTCTGGAAAAAAAAGAAGGCATACAGAAGTGTAGGCAACCAAAGTCATAGCTCGTGTTTTAAAAAAGGCTTAAGGTTTGACATCCCTGGATTATGACACCCAGCCAAGTCAGCAGGAACCATAGAATATTAAACAAAGCCAATCTCTTTGCATCAGAAGTAATGAAAACTCTAATTCTCTGCACAAGTACTCTAAGTGTCAACTAGCTTTTGGCAAGGACTTGCCCTCTTCTGAGCTTGTGGAGCTCCATTCCCCACTCCCACACAGGAACTGCTATCATCTTAGATGTGTCTTCTCCAGAAACGTCCCTTGTCTCACTCCTACCTAGACAAGGTGAGGAGAAACAGCTGATTGCATCACTAAAATCTAGCTCCTCTCCAGAAAGATCAGCTAAGTTCTCAGGTGCCTGACTGCTGACTGCATGTACTTGCCATACATACCTGCTGACCAGCAGCCAACAGAAATAATGACTACAGGTGAGTTGTTCCCATAGCAGGCTCTAAGCCAACTTGACATTACCAGCCTGAGCCTGAAGCTAAGATGAATCCTCCCTAAAAGCAGGCCCTTCTCCCAACATTTAGTATTGCTTTTTTGCAGTGTTAGTAGCAGGAATTTTATTCTCAGTAATCTTCATGTGGAAAGGAGAAAGGAATAGCAAATCAAACTGCAACATGTTTATCTTCTTTTCTTCATTTGTGCCTGATGCAGTGGCCACATCAAGCATCCTGCAGCATTTCTTACATGAGCCCTCTGCTCCTTTGGACAACCCAAGCTCCCATGCAACACAGTACATCTGGGCAGCAACCCAACCAGGATCCCCATCCACCTCTCATGCCAGGGAGATCTGAGGCAGGCCCAACAATGTGTAGCACTTCTAGGGCAGTATACTTGCTGATTGCTTCCTTAACTATTGCTCACAACAACCAGCTAAGACACTGCCAAAGAAACACTCACAGCTGGCATCACGCAAGGAGAGAAGTTAGGGCAGGATGTTCAATCTTCTCCTTTCTTCTCATTCACAGAAGGGGAGAGTCTGGGGACAAAGAAAGAGTCAGTGATGCAACTGCAACAGTACTAATGGAAACAGCTCTAAAGAGAGAAGAGGCTCAAAGCCATAAACTGACAGATACTCTGTTCTTCACCACCAGTCCTGCATTACAAATACCAGCAAGATAAACCAGTTTCCATGCCTGCAATCCTTATCTCAGTTCCCAAATTTCACACCACACTGTTCAGGCAAGACAGCAGAACAATGATGTGTTTCCAGATGCTTAATAGTTTAAAGCACAAGACTGTTTGAACTCTTGTTGGGTTCACTTGACTGCACAGCTTTGCTCTTATGTCACATGTGGTGTTAGAAGGAGAACTCACTGGAAACACAACCATCTGCAAAAAAATAGATGAAAAAGGGAACCAGTACTCACACGTATTAAAGCCATTTGACTTTCCTATTATCCACGTGGAACAGCCTGAGATGCTCTAGATGTGGTGTTATCTAGCAATCCTGCACTCCTCAGTTCCTGGAAACACCTGAGAAGGCAACCTCCAGGGCAAAGCACTTCCTCAACTCTTGCATCATAGCCTTACAAGCAGGTTATTACTCCTAGGGAGTCTTGTGTGACACTGCAACATAAAGGCAAAATATGCTGTATGACTAGAAGTTCACTTTGGCTTTCACCAGCCTTCTATTTCTTTCAGTGAGACTCTGGTAATGTTCCATACACATTCTGAGACACCTAAGCCTTCTCTGTCTTAATGTTCCCCATGTTAGGAATACCACAAATTCAAAGAAGATAAGTTTGCATTTGGATAGCAAGATGCAGCACCGTGACAAAATTCTTCCCCGCTCTCATGTTTCACCCTGCATCAAGCATCAGAAGCCTTCCATCTCACAAAGACAGGCAGGAGCTTCAAGCTGGAAATGTCAAGCAGCAATGTCTCAAACTGAGAAGCAGATGATTAAATCCCAAGCCCCTGGCTATCACTGAGCCTTCAGAATGGCTAGCATCCGCCGTACATGCTCTTCCGAAGGACACACAGTAACCCAGGACAGACCTGTTGGGTTTATCACTGTCACGAGAAGCTCAGTGGCTTCCATTGAACAGTATGGCAGCATAGGTGACAGGGAGAGCTCGTGCCCTTTATGTACTATGAGAGGTGACTGACAAAGGTGAAATGAAGAGCTGCAATTGCACACCAGTCAAACAGTACAGCACAGAACAGATACCCACCAGGCACTGCGATAACAGAACAGCGACTCCATTCCCTGTGTCCCAGAAGGCAGCAGCGATTAATTAACAAATCACTTCTTGACTGTAAGCCTTTTCACCCTGAGGAAGAGAGCAAACAATTCCAAAACATCAAAATCAAGAGCTGACAACAGTCCCTTCCTTCTTGCCCTGAAAACGTGTCCCACTCTGGATCGAGCTGTCTGTTTAAACAATGACCTAATCATCCATCCAGCATTTCCCATCAGAATCAGAACAAAGCAGACTACCTCAAAGGCAATTACCAGGTCAGGGACAAGCACAGCTACAGAAGAGCAAAGCAATCAGGTACAGAAGAGGAAGATACTACTTCATCTCTCATCCTCCTCCGGGGAGAAATGAGACTGCAGAATTGGCTGTTCTGGGAACTGTAAAACTTTTTTGAGCCACTAAAAATTAAGCACAACAGGGCCAGAGAAAGATGCTTTGGGGAGCAGCCTTCTGTGCAGCAGACAGTGATCCTGCCTTTCATTTTTCAAATCCTCTGACATCCCCTCTGCTGCCTCTTTACCTGTAGGCGTTCCAGTGCTTTAGGAAGAGCACAAGTGGAACACCCAGCTGGAACTGTCTACTGCTGTGGGAGGGCATGGGCAGCCAGCTTTGAAGGCTCACAGGGAAACCAAGCAGCCTGGAGCTGGACAAAAATGGTGGTCAATCAGCTGAGAGCCTTTCTTGGCTCAGCAGTTGTGTAACACCAGATCTTTTTCACCTCCCTTTAGCTCAAGTACCCGGCAAATTCACTGTTACTGTGTACACATGGACAGCATTCTGCTGCAGTGAATTGGGACTGGAAACAACAAAAGCACAGGGCAGGTTAGGATGCTGGAGTGCAACTCCAAGGCCAGGGGTGTCACTGGAAGCTTACATGTCACACTTCTACCTGTATTCACCAGGTCAGGGCTACAAATTCCCCCCAGAAGGCAGTTTCCCCTTTAGACTAGATAACACAAGACCTGCTTCACTTCACAACGACCTCAGTGTTACCCTGCGGGTGACAAAGCAACAGGAACAAGTTTGTTGGATCACATAACAGTACACAGAATTGGCCTGTAAAGAAAGCACCACTATAAAACAAGCTGAGGGGTGTGGAGGACGGTAATTCTCTCCTGTTACGGAAATACTGCATTCCAAGAAAGGTAAAAAGTCCAGTCAGGTAAGATTTGCAGAATCACTGTCATCACTGAGCTATGTGATACCATAAGCTGCATTTCATCGAGCACATTTATTTCACGTTCACTCCCAGCACTGTCATCTTCCTTTTGTCAAGGGGAGCTTTTAGCTGCAATTGAGCCACTCGCAAGCCTTCAGCTGGTACCTGAGCAATGACCCACAGCTCTTCTGAAGGTGGAAACAACTGCCTGATGCAAGCAGGTCCTCTCTCACTGGGGATTCAAGTACTCCAGTCTTAAGGCTAAGTAGAGCTCAAGTTTCACCTGTGAAACTTCTGGGTGAAACTCGGCAAACTCAGGAGGAAACTCAAATGAAAAGATTAAATGACAGTTCTCCAAGTTCAGAAATACTTATGTTAGGAGACACTCCTGCAACATCAGCCAGCTCAACTGTCTGCCTGAAGCAAGGCTAGCCTCTGAACTACATCAGGATACTCACATGTTTTCATACAGGTATTTCAGCAACCTCGTCCATTTCTACACCACAGAATCAAAAGCTACGTCTAGCTGAGCCTGTTCTGCTGACCAGGATGGATGCCATGCCAAGAAAAACCACCTTCAAGTTGCAGTAAGCCTCCAGCAGCAGAAGAAGAGCAAATTCTGTCCCATCTCCTAAAGCTGCTTGTCTTTGCTATTCTCAGCCTTCAGATGGAAGAGTAAACATCTTACTTCTCCAAATAGTTTTCCTAACTTGTAATTTAAAAGACAGGTTCCTCTTTTTTAAGATAATGCATTTATAAATTCTGACTTTAACACAGATCCCTACAATATACAGATCCTAAATTGTACTTATTAGTTTTTATTATTATATCCCCTACTGTAACACCTGGGGGATGCAAACAAGTTGTCCATGAAACAGTTCCATGTTACAACTCCTACAATGCATGCTCAACACGACCATACTTCCCATCCCTTCCTTCTCACCTCCCAGCTTCCTACACAATACTAACCCCCCCAAGTACAAGACAAACTGCTTAACATCTCCTGTTTGCCTTCAATTAATCATACAGGAGAAGCTTTTTTTATGAGATGTACTGACAGCCCTAGAGGAGAGATTTACCTGTTCCTTACAGTTCTGTAGGAGGTGATCCTGAAGGCAGCTGCACCCAAAGTCCATCAGAGCTCCAGACAGACTCCAGCCTTCTGCTGCCAGCACTGGGACGCTGTGCTCCAGGGAGGTGCAGACACCTGCTTCGTTATTCAGAGCCACTGCTAACTCAGGCAGTTCCTGCTTTCTTGATAGAGCTGCAACTCCACCCCACCTTCTGCCACCAGTCCTGCAGGCCAGCCTCAAGGCTGTAGGAACATGGGGCAATACCTTCGCAGTGAGTCACAGGCTGCCTGAAACAAAGCAGAACTAAGGCAAAGCAGAGCACACTACCAACTCCTTTCTGCAAAGCACAAAGACAGGCAAAAATTGCCCAGGATGGGGAAGCAGCAGGCACATCAGTGGGCATAAGGCAGAACCCTACTAGCCTGCCACGTTCCTAACCCTCCTGGTTTTCAGCTGCCCACTCAGCTCAGGGCAACACAGCCTTTGGTAACAGGCTCACTTACTGCAGGTGAGCAGCAAACAAGCTGCAGCTTTGTAGCCCCTGATCACGTTGCAGATAGAAGCCAGATCTGCCTCAGCAGCTTCTTCCCACAAACCATTCCGCACTCTGAGAAGCACAAAAACTGAGATATAGTGGAGAAAATGGAGGAAAGTGGTGCAGGTGACATTACTATGACCTACAGGACAGCTGTGTCTATCAGCCAGGATCACCTCACCTCACCCATCCAGCCATACAGACACTAATGCCCTCACAACACAGTGCAGTTAAGGACATCCCTTCGTTTCCTTCAGAGTAACAATCTTCTCCCACCCCTTAAAAGGCATGGGAATTTAAATCTACCACATCTCATCCTAATCAATCTTCACTTGCAGGTCTCGCTGGGTCTGGCTAATCTGACTGGTTTATGCAATATTAAATCCCCACATTAAAACAAGAAAAAGCCATGGAATTAACATACACCTTGCTTACTGAGCTCCTCCACATATGGCACAGGAGAAACCCTCCCACACACACAGAGCACTGGACTTGTACCTTCCTCCACAGCAGAGTTAAGCAATTCATTTGCCAGGTAAGAGCAGACACTACAGCAGCCTTCCAGTTCCTAACAGGGGCTAAAATAAAGCTAGAGAGGCGTCTGTTCCCAGGGAGCACAGCGACAGGGCAAGGGGTAACAGCTTTTATGTAGGAGAGAATAGACTTATATTAGAACTAAGGAAAAAATTCTTTGCTATGGAGGTGGTAAGGCTGGCACAGGATGCCCACAGAAGCTGTGGATGCCCCATACACAGCCTGGATGAGGCCCATGGCAGAAGGGTTGGAACTGGCTGGTCTTTCAGGTCCATTCCAACCCAGGCCATTCTATTCTAGGATTCCATGCAACTTGTCTTTGATTTCACTCTTTTTCCATGAAGCACAAAGCTCACTATTTCTACATTCTAGTACATCCTCTTTACCTTCAAACACCATTTAAGGAACCTTCTGTTGCCTTGTTTCCACTTTCCTATGGAGGCTCAGAGATGTCCAGCACTCACATCTTATCTTCAATGGCAATCTCTTTAAAACAGCCCAGTCTCACTGTCCGGACAGCCAGCACTTGTGTTACCTTGAGAGCCGACACACCTTGGTGTTTCACACACTGAGCTTCCCACGTATTCTCTCTTCCCCTTCCTTTACACAATGCTCCCTCACTCCCAAAGCTTATCTAACTTAAACAAAACCCACACAAATTGAATTTCATCACCTGAGCAGAAACTCACACTCTGATATATACGCTCCACGGCCATTTGTCAAATGCCATTAACATTGGATCTTCCTGTAAAGCATCTTAGAGAAGGGCTTTACAAATTTGCTGTTTCGGAGCTTACAGAAACAGCTCAGAGCTCTGCTAGCAGCTGAGTTAGCTCTCACATCCACACAGGAGGCATTAATCTCTGTGGAAATGCGGCACAGACAGAATGCTTTCCAGCAGTGACTCCTGAAAAAGACAGATCTACCCAAGGCTGTAACACTGCTGTAGCTCCTAGAAGTAAGGTTACTCCATCCCCTGGCTGGCTTCATTCTGCAGGAAAGCAAAGCAACCAGGCTGTTCTGGAGTCCTGCTTATTCAGTACATGAGGAGGGAGGTGTGCAGAGCACCGCGCACTGCAGCTCTCAGGGCTGCACACCACACCTAAGCACCCGTGAGTCATTAACCAAGCAGTGCATGAGCGTTAGCCATAGATCATAAACCCGGATTCAAGAGCTGTCAGCAGCCCATGCCTACTCCACATGCATCAAGAAGCCCATGGTTTTACAGCCTAGGAAGGCCTGGGAAAGACAAGGTTAACCAAATCAAGAAGTTTCTGACCTGCCCCCTGCAATTCTGTCTGCTGGGACAGAGGAGACACTGCCAGAGTGACTCACAGCACACATTTCACTTTGTTACAGCAGTTCTGTCTTTTCCTGCTTGTCAAGCACAGCTTCCTCCTTTGCCAGAACAACGAAGGATCTCTCAGCCTCCTCCTGGACTTGCCTCTTTCCTCCCTTCTGAACACAGAGGGACAGAAGTTGCCATCATCCTCTATGTTGAAAGGTGCTCCCCATGCACCATCAAACCACGGGGGAGATATGAAGACCACGATTGTTTTCAGCGCTTTCTGGCTTTCCCATCTGTGCCAGCAGATGAGATGCACACTGATCCAAGGCTGGGGAAGGGCACTGTGCTGCCTGCAGCACAGCTAGGGAAGTTGCCCTAGAATGGCAATCGTAACCAAACAGCACACGTTCCCTTTCAGGTCCTGCAAAATAAGCCATCTTATCCCCAGTCCACTGCATAAAAAATTAAAGAGCTTCTCACGCCACACAAAAATTAAGACAATAATCAACCCAACTCTCTTTGGCTAAGTGGGAACTCCACAGCACACACAGCATACAGAATACCAAACCAGGCTGCACAGATCTGAGGTGTATCTTGCTTACCAATTATATGATTTTGTGACATGGGTAAAAAAGTTCAGCAGGGCCCTCTCTTCAAAACACAGAGAAAGACTTCACATCCACCCACCTCACCTGCTCTGCTGAGATGTCCCACGTAGGCCAGAGCACAGGCCTGTGCTGGTGCACACAAAGAGCTCTGCTGGGCTGGGGTACTGGCTTACCTCTGATCTGAAGTGACTCCTAGTGTCTTCAGCTCTCCTCTGAGCCAGTCCTTTCCAGCAAGCCTTCACCTCCCATGTAATCTAATAGCTGCTTAGATACCAGACAACACCACTGGGCAGTTTGCACAGACACCTGAAACTTCCCAACACGCAGGTAAGCAATGCAGAGGGCACCCACAGGCAGGGATGGCTGAGGTGCTCTTTGCTGCACAATAGAAAGATAAAACGGCACACAATAGAGCCCTCTTTCCCCACAATACCCTTTCCATTACAAAATGGTTATGAGAACAGCCTATAGAGCCAGGAGCAGCGCTGCAAATAGGATGGAGAGAACAGTTCGTGCTCAGTGAGAGCAGCACAGCTGCCGGCTCCCTGCAAAAAGCAGGGCACAAAGCAGGGCACGGCTGTTTTTCTGGGTGCTGGTTCTTCCTGGGACCCCTCACCAGGCACTCCATCTCAGCCTGCACGGCTGCAGCAGGAGAAGGTGCTACACAAAGGGAAAGCGAAGGGAGTGCAAAGCCAACACCACACCCCAATAACAGATCAGCTCCCGAGCGTGCCCCTGAGAGACCCCAGGAAGATCCCCTCTGTGCCGTGCACGCACCGCCAGCACGTCCCGCTGCCCCCGCAGCCGCAGGCTGTGCACAGCAGCAGGCAGGCGGCACGGGCACCGCACGCACACACGCACCTGGGGGCAGCAGGCAGGACGCGGGCGCGGCTCCCTGGGCGCGCTGCCGGCCCGGGGCCCCATCCATCTCGTGTCGATGCGATCCCTGCGAGCGCACAGCCAGGGCCGGGCTGAGGCCCGAACAAGCCCAGACAAGTCCTACGGAAGCCTCTCCCCCAGCCTGCCGGGTCACACACAGCTCCGGCCCCGCTGCCCGCCCCGGCGCACCACATGGCAGCCGGCGGCAGGACTGGGAGGGCTGGCTTACATCTCCCCGGAGGAAAGGCACGTGGGGGATGAATGCAGGACTCTCCCTTAGCAAAGGAACGTAACGCAGCTTCAGTCACATCACAGTTTGCTAACAGTTTCCAATGCGCTGAGGCCGCTGGGACTCATGCAGCACCCACCGTTGGGGGGGAAGGGGGGGGGGGGGGGGGGGGAAGGCCC